>LOEQ01005581.1:26212-45900 GCA_001685075.1 Bramus lutescens | reverse complement strand
GGTCAGAATGGGTTTCTGGATCCTGGCCAGGCTCTGTGCATTCAGGATTGAACATGAAGGGGCAGGAGGTTGTGGAGGAAATGACGTAGACTATGTTTTCTCCTAGTCTCCCAGTGTCCCTGAGGATCCTAGACTGTCCCTTCTGTACCTGAAAAGATGGCAAAGTTCTCAGCATAATGTTTCCAATAAATTGGCACAATTAAGGGGGATTTAGATGATGTTGTAAGACACAGAGCAAGGGAACTAAGTTCCTTCTGGTGAATAACTAAGGGATTCTTCTTCTACCTCCTCCCTATTCCCAGGTAATTGATTTAGGAGCATAAGCAGAGACTTATACAGAAAGCATTGTTAGCCACATCTAAAATTTCTCCAAGTTTCTTTAATGTGTGGCAATAAGGAAATGATTTCTGGCCTCTATCCTTTGCCAAAAAAACCATGGCTTTGTATTAATGGTACGATAAATCTGTTTAGGTCATAAGTTACAAAGGCCTTAGAGAATTTACATGATTTTACATAACCAGTTTAGAAAACACTACTCTCAGTGGACATTGAATGTATTTTTTGTATTCTTATAGGTTTGATTATCCTGAAGGATATAGTTTTTTTATAGCTCACGTTCATTTTTTAAATATTAAAGTTTGTTTTTGCAGGGGCTCATGCATGCTAGACAAGCAAGCATTCCACTACTGACCCGTGTTTCCAGCTCCTACAGCTGAATTCCTTGCCTTTCTTCCCAGGAGTGTCAATGGTGGTAACGGCAGTGGGCCTTTATCTCATCCCTTTCTGCAAGACAGTAGTCTTACTGATGGTCACCATGTCTGTCTTTGGGGCTTCCGTTGGTGTTGTGGATACAGGTGTGTGAAGTGTCACCTCTGGGGTGGGAACTCCACTAGGAAAGTACAGCAGACAATATCAACTGTTCCTGGCATACCTTTGAAAAGACACAGTACTGACTTGGTCATGGGGTCACTCAGAGGGAACACNGTTGGTGTTGTGGATACAGGTGTGTGAAGTGTCACCTCTGGGGTGGGAACTCCACTAGGAAAGTACAGCAGACAATATCAACTGTTCCTGGCATACCTTTGAAAAGACACAGTACTGACTTGGTCATGGGGTCACTCAGAGGGAACACACTTGTAGAGCTGCACTTGGGGCTGATTTGTGCATTGATTATGAACAGATATCTATACAATTGGACTAAACATCTTTGTTCTCTGAGAGACTGATTTGCAGGAGCTACCCAGGGAACGGCCATCTGTGGTTGCAGTGTGGCTGAAACGGGCTTGAGTCTGGGGGTTAAAATTTATCTTTGTAAATAAAGTAGGAGGAGCTGGTGGTTACATCCAGCCCGGGGCATCACTTGGGAGAAAGCAGAGAGGCAGACTTACAGTTAAGCAGACCCAACTTACCCAGCTAAGAGAAACTGTGCTGCTTGCTTTCTTTCCTGTTATTTTTTCCTAGAAGTTCTAAATCTCCAGAGGTACAGCTTTTCCATGTTAATATCTATTTGAAAACCTANGTTCTCTGAGAGACTGATTTGCAGGAGCTACCCAGGGAACGGCCATCTGTGGTTGCAGTGTGGCTGAAACGGGCTTGAGTCTGGGGGTTAAAATTTATCTTTGTAAATAAAGTAGGAGGAGCTGGTGGTTACATCCAGCCCGGGGCATCACTTGGGAGAAAGCAGAGAGGCAGACTTACAGTTAAGCAGACCCAACTTACCCAGCTAAGAGAAACTGTGCTGCTTGCTTTCTTTCCTGTTATTTTTTCCTAGAAGTTCTAAATCTCCAGAGGTACAGCTTTTCCATGTTAATATCTATTTGAAAACCTACGGAATACCACACACGATGTGGACTTTCATTCAGTTCCTGCTCTCTGGATCTCCCTCAATGTTCTTTTTTTTTTTTCATTTCATTGATATTAGATTTGTTTTTTTTCACACAATATACCCTGATTACATTTTCCTCTCTCTACTACTCCTAGTTCCTCCCTGCCACCTCTTTCATCTAGACTTACTCCCTTTCTGTCTGTCATTAGAAAAAAAAAACAAGTTCCTAAGGGATAATAACATATTATATATAATAATATATGTTAAAAGAAAAACCTACACACCAGAACTTGACAAAACAAACATAGGGAATAGAGCCCAAGAGAAGGCACAAATAGCAGAAACCCACTTGTTCACACACTGAAGGATCCCATAAAAACACTAAACTGTCAGTCATAATATATATGAAAAGGACCTGGCATAATGGTCTGTCCTGTCCCTTTAAGAGACAAGCCACACGCACCCCCATCTGCTGAGGCAAGCTGATCTTCAACTTCCAGCCTGAGTTCTTCCCTTTTTCTGTCTCCCTCTCAAAGAGGCAGTTTCTGTCTCTCTCCCTTCTCTCTCCCTTCTCTCTCCTTCCCTCCCTCCTTTTATCCCCCCCTCTCTCTCTCCCTCCCTCCATCCCTCTCTCTCTCTCCCCCCTCTCTCTCCCTCTCTTCCTCCCTCTCTGCTCTTCTCCCCTTCCCTGACATAACCCACTAAATAAATATCCAACGTAACTCTGCATGGCATGCCTATTCATCTGTCTCTTGACTGCCCAGGACCAGATGCCTTTGGAGACCTGTGGCATGGTCTCATGGTGTGCCCATATATCTGTCTTTCCTCATGGTTTCCTGTGCTGTTCTTGCCTGGGACTGGCTGATCTCAGGATTCCCTGCCCACTGCCTGCCACTGCTCTGGGGACCTGTAGCATTTCTGCCTGCTGCAGAAATGCCTCGGGAACCTGCAGCCTTTTACTTTCACCATTACACCTGGTGCAGATGGTGCAGATGCGTGCACCGTGTGTGCATGCTGCCTCAGTCTCTGAGTTCATATGAGCTTTGCTCAAGTTGATTTAGAGACCCTTGTTCTCTTGGTGTCCTCCATCCCCTATGGCTCTTACACTCTTTCTGCCTCCTTTTCAGCTGGGTTCCTGAGCTCTGAGGGGAGGGATTTTATGGAGACATCATCCAGGGCTGAGTCTTCCAAAGTCAGTCAGTCAGTCTGCCTGTCTGCCTGCCTGCGTGCGTACATGTGTGTGTGTGTGTGTGTGTGATCGCTGGCTGTGGGTCTCTGTGTTTGTACCCACAGGAAGCGCCTCTGATGAAAGTTGAGCAAGGCACTAATCTGCTTCTCTAGCTTACTAACATCATTAGTGTTTTATAACTCAAGTTTCATTTGGTCACAAAGTTACAAAGTAGAAACATATGTTTATCTTAAAGTAACTGCTTAAAATGAAAAACCAAAGGCTTGGTGCTTAGGGTTTGCCCCTTGTCAGGGTTCAGGCAATGTTGTGTGGATTCCCAAAAGATGTGCCCGCCGGTTTCCTATAGCTGGAGGTGCAGAGCCTAGAGCACTCGGGTTCCTGATGGAATGTTTACATTTCTTTTATCCACCATATTCAAGTGGTTGCCAGACAGCTTTGTCATTTGGCCTCTATTGGATGATAAACATTTCCCTAGTCAACACATGTTTCAAACATTTGTAATGAATAGGTCTGTAGCATTATTCCCCAGTGTGGTGTGGGCCTGTGTATAACAGCCCTTTGCTCGTTTGTGTACCTGTTCCAGAGGGTAGTGCTTTACCAGTTTGAAGCTTTCCACGTATGAGTTGAGATATCCCAACACACAGTTTTCTGGTGTTCATGGAAGAGGTCCTTTATCAGAATCACTTGGGGCCAATGTCACACCATTCCTACCGTGTGACACAGGCTCAGCCACTTTATCATAGTAATGACCTGTTGAGAGTTCCCTGCACCGACTGACAATTTAACTTTAACCTTTCCCCATGTTTTATTGGCAGGTGCAAATGTCCTCATCTTGGCTCTTTGGGGTGATAAAGGAGCCCCACACATGCAGGCTTTGCACTTCAGTTTCGCTTTGGGTGCTGTCCTGGCTCCCCTGCTGGCTAAATTGGCCTGGAGTACCTCAGAATCTACTCAGAACCACACAGAGTCCGAATTTGACCCTCTAATGCTGAACCGATCCTCTGAAGCCACCTCAGACTTTCTGTTTGTGGTACCTGAAAACATGAATCTGCTGTGGGCATATGCTTCCACTGGCACCTATATTTTAGTAGTCTCTGTCTTTCTGTTTGGTCTGTTTTGTATTAAACACTCAAGGCAGAAAAAAAACACAGATTCTGCTCAGGGAGCTCGAAGAGCTAAATATCACAGGGCCCTGCTCTGTCTCCTCTTTGTCTTCTTCTTCTTTTATGTTGGAGCTGAGATAACATTTGGCTCTTACGTATTCTCCTTTGCCACTACCCATGTTGGTATGAAAGAAAGTGAAGCAGCCGGCTTGAATTCAGTCTTCTGGGGGACCTTTGCAGCCTGCAGGGGCCTGGCCATTTTCTTTGCAACATTCTTACAGCCTGGAACCATGATTGTGTTGAGCAATGTTGGCAGCCTTGTCTCATCTTTCTTTCTGGTGCTTTTTGACAAGAGCCCTCTCTGCCTCTGGATCGCGACTGCTGTGTATGGAGCCTCGATGGCAACCACATTTCCCAGTGGAGTTTCCTGGATTGAGCAGTACACCACCTTAACTGGGAAGTCTGCAGCATTCTTTGTAATTGGTGCCTCTCTAGGAGATATGGCGATTCCTGCAGTCATCGGAATTCTTCAAGGACACTACCCAGACCTGCCAGTGGTTCTGTACGTCTGTTTTGCATCAGCCATATTCACTGGAGTTATATTTCCCGTGATGTATAAATTAGCCACCCTACCTCTGGAATGCCAGCACAAAGGAAAAAGAAAAGGCGAGGACCAGAAAGCATTGTCCACTAGTTCTAGACTGTGAGCAAGAGACTAAACAGGAAGATGAAAAAAAAAAAAGCAATGAAATGGATTTTGAAGTGGTTGAAATGAGTGACCCAATGATGACCATCTTTAATGAGGTCATTTGGAGATTTCTCTTGAAGGGGCCCCTCTGCTCGGTCCTCTGCAGTTAATAAAGGCAAAAGGCTGAGACACTCCAGACAAAAAGGATGTATACTTAGAGAGGAAGAATTCCTTAAGGACTTCACTGAATAAAGCATTCAATCATCCGGAGAGTGAGGATTTTTCAATACCTGCTGGCATTCATGCTTTCTGGGTCTACTTATAGAGAAAGCTAGAAAATTTAGAAACGTTCTGTGGTTCTTAGTCATCCATAAGCTACCAAGTGGTCTCATATATTAAGATCTTTCTCGTTCTGACAGACGAATACACAGGTAATGTTGATGGTCGCCACCTTTCAGAGCATGTAAAGAAGCTGGTTGGGTTGGGGAGCCTGGGGCATGCCAACAGCAGATGGATGTGCTCAGCAGTGATCACCCACCTGCATTCTTCCAGGTGTTCCAGGAGTGTTCTTCTAAAAGCATCCTTGTAAGGGTCTGACATTTCCACAACTGCTGTAGGGCTGGGTCACAGTGTGCCAGGGACAATGGCTGGTTTCAGGGTTTTATTTCTACAAAGGAAACACAGAGCAAGTTTTAAGTTATGTGTGGCTCTCTACAGGACGCTGCCTCTCAGGTCTTCCTGAGGCACTCAGCACAGGCCTCTGTGTCCTCTCCAGATCCTGAGTTTCTAAGAAGGGAGATGAGATGACTCCCAAATTGAAAATCTACATATCATGAAGTTTTTGCGAGATGTCTCCTAGACAAGCTCTAGCTTGCTCGTCATTGCAAATTCTGAGGGAAACAAAGATGATCAAAAGCTTAATTAAGAATGTGATACTAATTACATGTGCTATTTAATGTACTCAAGGCCAAATATAAATAGTCTTTTGAAAAATACAGTGTTGTAAGAGGCTGCTCATTTGTCCTGGCTGCCCAGAACACATTGAAACTGTATTAGTTAAATCACTGCTCGGCCCATTAGCTCTTAACTTCTTATTGGCTAATTCTTACATCTTAATTTAGCCCATTTCTAGTAATCTGTCTATCTCCACGTGGCTGTGGCTTACTGGCAAATTCTGACTGGTCTCTGACGGGGCTCCATGGCTTCTCTCTGACTCTGCCTCCTTTCTTCCAGCATTTAGTTTAGATTTCCCTGTCTAGCTCTACTCTACCCTATCACAGGCCTAAGATAGTTTCTTTATTAACCAATGGGACTCACAGCATCCAGAGGGGAATCCCACATCAATACTGTTTTCAGTGCAGAGTTGAATACACCATAAGGGACACCCTCCATACTGTTAACAATTCTGAAATCAGGATATACTTTACAATAAATGATCATTTGACGTTGGGACAAAGTTACTTGACAATGTTGTGTCATATACATATATAAAATAATGATCTGTCCTCTGTTGATTCTAGTGCGAAATGTTCTCTCGTGCTTCAGAAGTCTCAAACAACTGAAGTGTTTCTTGAAAGTCCATGTCCAGGCTCTGAGATTCAAGGCAAATGAGTAGCCATGCCCTTTTCTAAAGATTAAAAGAGATGGGCATGGTAGCTCATGGTGCCATGAGCTTTGTGCCAGCCTGAAGTACAGTGAGATGCTGTTTTTAAGAAAATGAAAAGAAAGTCACCTACTTCCAAACTACAATGCCAGGTCAGTCATATTCACATCTCTTCCAATAGGAGAATAAAAATAGTCAGACCACAAGACAGACCCACAAGAGAAGACACTAAATTGTTAGCCCCATGCACGGCATATGAGGTATAATAAGGCAAGCTGAGGGCACGTGGTCACTCTGGCTGGATCTGCTCACTGCCTACAGCTTGGTGTGTGTCCTGGCCTTGGCTGTCTGCATTCCTGTGGAATCTTTGATAGCTTTGCCTTCTTCCTGCAGCTTCATGTCACTGTCCTGTAAGAGACTCCCTGAGAGCATTCTGATCCTTCTGCTCATGCCCCAGCCTCCTGGGACTCCCTTTGAAATGTTGGGGGAAGCCCAGGAACCCCATATGTCTTTCATTCTGTATGCTTGCCCAATCAGCATCTCACAGATGCTGCTGAGTCTGCTGTCATTGTGAGCTATGCCTCAGTCCTATGGACCCAGGCTGCAGCAGCTTCTCTGTGTCTTGCTGACTGAATGGAATTTTTAGTTCCTTTTCTGTTGCTGTCATAAAATGCCTGACTAAAGCAACTTACAGAAGGGAGTATTTATTCCGGCTCACAGTTTGTGGGTTTGACCTGCCATGGCTGAAGAGTGGCGTCTGAAGCAGCTGATCCTCCTGCCTCTTCCTCTCCAGCGCTGTGATTACAGGTGTGTTCCCCAACTCTTGGCCCTCAGATAATCTCTTCTTGATCAAAATGTGAGTGATTATGGCCTCAGAATACCAATGTCCATTGACCTAAACAACTTGTTTCAAATCAAAATGGTTTTATGAAGACTTTACTGAACAAAGCAAGGTCATAAATCAAGGCCTCTTTTAAATACATTGCTTGGAAAACCAGGTAAGCAGGCTCGATGCAGACGGAAAATCTCTTCTGGAGTCTTGGCAGTTGTGGAAAGGAACCATCTGCTAACTTTAGACATTCCAGAAGTTCTCACCTGACAGTCTGAAGAGGCTTGGGCAGCCACGGGGGAGGGCAGAGGGCGGTGAAAGGCTAATAAGGATCTGTGAGGTTGCAACATCCCAGTCTTTACAATCTGCCCAGCCAATCAGCTTTGCACCACACCTGGGTGTGGCTTTTATTGTTTTCCTGAGAACTTCAGTTTACACAGGCTCCTTTGGGAGGTGATGCCTTGGATTACCAGACCATGGGGCCATTTCAGTTCAAACCTCCATGGAATTTCGGCATAGAACTTGAAGTAGTAAACCCCAGAAGTTCCGGATAGCCTTCTAACCACTGAAATAAACTTAATCTCACGCTCTTTTCCAGGTAATGGAAAATTCCATTTTGTTTCGTATATGTGAGGTGTTAAAGAAACAAGGCAACAACAGCAGCCTTTACACCCCCTCCAGCTAGATCTCCTTTTTTAAAGAAAATGGTCAGAGGCACCCTGCATCCTGACTGTTAAGGCTCTAAGTCAACAATTCTCAATCTGTGGGTCGTAACCCCTTTGGTGTCCCACGTCAGATATGTACATTACAATTCAGAACATAACAAAATTACAGCTATACAATAGTAACAAAATAGTTTTATGGTTGGGAGTCACCACAACAAGAGAAGCTGTATTAAAGGGTTACAGTTGTTAACAAGGTTGAGAACCACTGCTCTAAGTGAAAAAGCACAAAAGACACCAGGAATGTCAAAAACGTTCCTGTCCTCGTAGCCTGAAAGAGCTTGTCAGCAGCACCCAGAAGCATCTTCCATCCCATTACACTCACACGGGGATTTCACCTGCATCTTGCGATAGGCCAGAGCTGCTGCTGCTGTGAGCACAGAAGGGGCCCTAGAAACAGGTGAGCACATGGGAAAGAACCAGCAAGGCCCCCTCTCCGGATGCTTCAAATTCAGCTTTCGGGGTCGTTTTCATTATTTGGATTTTTTTTTTCAGAAAAAGAAAGCAGAAGGAACTATCAAGTGGAGAAAATGCTTTTGGTTAAAAATTAATAAAGAAAAAGTGAAATGCTTTTATGCCATCAAATAAGATTTTATTCCAAAGTAAAGGGTTTCTACAAAATGAAACAGAGAGAAGCAAAGGGCAAAACCCAGAAGGAACATAAAGGTTGATGGTAGAGTAATTTAAGAAAGGTGGTATTGTTATGATTAAGTTTGCTATAATTAAATATTAATTTTTCACATAAGGTGAGAACATAGTGTTTTAACGTAATTCTGAAATCTAATTCTGTTAAAAAGAATTTAAGCTGGGCAGTGGTGGTGCACATCTTTGATCCCAGCACTCAGGAGGCAGAGGCAGGTGATCCCCAGAAGTTCAAGGCCAGCCTGGCTACAGAGCAAGTTCCAGGATAGCCAGGGATAAACAGAGAAACCCTATCTCAAAGTCCCCCCCAAAGAATTTAAAAGATTTATTATATATTAATCTACACTTAATAGAATCTGCTTGTTTGTAAATTATTTTATTTATTTATTTGCTTGTTTATTGAGGCTTGTTCTTACTATGTAGCCATGACTAGCCTGGAACTCCCTTATGTAGACCAGGCTAGCCTCAAAGTCACAGAAATCTGCCTTGCCTCCCCAGTGCTGGGATCAAAGGCATGTGCTACTACACCTGCCAAACTTTTGTTATTTTTCAAATATTTCCTTTTATTTTTAATTATGTGCATGCCCATGTGTCTGCCTGGGAGTATGTGCATCTGAATGCCTGTAGACGCCAAAAGAGGACATTGATCCCCTAGAGCTGAAGGTACTCACGGTTGTGAGCTGCCTTGTGGGTACTGGAAACTGAACTCAGGTCTTCTGCAAGAGTAGCCAGTGCTCTTAACTGCTGAGCCATCTCCCCGGCCCACAAAGTCTTATAAAGGATCACTTCAAACTCTAGCTAGAGAAATGACTTACTTTAGGTGGTCACAGCATATTAGTGCCATATATGTGCTGTGTGTACATGTAAAAGCTAAAGGCACCACATGTCCGAGATTTACCTAGATGTTATAGAAAAGTAAAAATCAAAAACACTCGCTCCTCTTCAGGACAGCTGATGCTGACTTAGGTATTCAACAAGCCAACTTGGGACAGAGACAAAGGATCAGGCTCTAAGAAAGTAGTCAATATCGTCCCCTCCCCTGCCCAGGCAAGCCCATCCCCAAGGGGAAATGGCATGCCCCTAAAAGGCCCCCAAAACTTCATAAAGTCACCCATCCTCTTGATCAGGGAGGCTGTGGAGACCTCAGAGAACGGGGAACTGGCCTTGGTGCTTCCAAGGGACGGTGGTACAAACGGTAAAAGACTAAAAAAGGGACTCTCGTAGGTCCCTAAGAGTCATCCCAAGGACCCTCATCCCATATGAGTGGTAAGAGGGAAAACAGTTGGTTTGGGGCCACCTACGTGACCCGAAACACTCCACGGGAAAGAGACTGGGTTAGAGCAATTAGCAATCATGGTAGATGTAACTTGAGCATGTGAGACCTCAAAGCCTGTCTCCACAGTGACATATTTCCTCCAAAGCCACACCTACTATGACAAAGCCATAATTCCTAAAAGTACCATTCCCTATGGGTCAAGCATTCAAAAACATGAGTTTATTGGAGCCATACCTGCTAAACCACCATAGAAGTTATCACCAAAGAGCCTCTATCTTGAGATATATGATTCTACCAGGAGTTTCTATTCACAGCATCACTCATATCCATAATAAGCAAGGGACTAAATCTGTTGGGTCCAGCACTGTAGGATAGATTTAGAGAAGAATCAAAGAACCAATGTTCTCAATCATGATGTGGATGACCCATGGCTGGTCCCACGAGGGGTGGCAGCAGGTGTCCTGAGGCTGCAGAGGGTGGGAGACAGACAGATACACCATAAAGAGAGAGCTGGGGTATAGAGTTTAGTTAGTGAGGTGTGGAAGAGAAGGAGAAAAAAGAAAGAGGGGAGAAAGGGGAGAAGGGGGATAGGGGAAAGGGGCAGAAGCTGCCCCTTCAGAAGAAGGACGGGCAGAGAGAGAACTGGCTGGAGAGAAGGCAGGAGATCCACTTGCCTTGGCAGGAAGGGGAAGATTGGAAGAGGGCAGGGCTTTTATCTTAAAAGGATAGGGTACCCAAGTGATAGGCCAGGCCAGCAGATTCATTTTTACAACATTCCCACCTTTTTCTTATAATAAAAAGGCGAGGAGTTAGCCATGGCAAGTTAAGGAGATTGAGGGTGCCAGGTTGTCAAGACTGTTTCCTGCTTATTTGTGGGCATCAAAGACTTGGAGGGCCTGAGAAAGCTGGGTGCTGGTCACATCCTGGGGTAGCTGATTGCTTTACTCCAGTCCAGGATTTGTGGTGTGGAAATGTCCAGTTTCTCATGGACCTGGCAAAGTGTTGGCAGAGCAGAACACAAGGTTAAGTTTAGGAAGAAAAAAAAACTCAGGACCAGGGAAATTAGAAGGGTGTATCTGACCTGTTTAAGGTGAATCCTTTAATTCGGCTCCCTGAAACTCACAAGAATTCTTCAAGTGTCTAAAACATAAATTTTAGACACACACATTGTATAAACAGCAGCATATTTATGCCAGAATGACTGACAGATGTTTTTGTACAATGAAAAATATCTTTAGAAAATAGCTCAAGAGAATTTAAAATCTTGATCTTGCAGTAGCGGTAGTACTCTGCTAGATTTGGATTAATAGCTCATGAGCATTTTATTGATAATGTTAAGATTATGAACAGCAACAAGAGAGAGAAACTTGATAACTTGCATTTGTATATCTTAAATCACCTTTATTTAGAACATGTTAAGAAGTTATACTGAAATTTGTTTGGTGAGGTTGTTCTTTAAAACAGACAAAACCTCTCAGCTGTCAGACTGCATCAGAGATATTTGCAAAGGATAAAATTTTACTTGAGTTGTTGATTTAAAAAATGACAGAGAACTTACTCGATTGGCTACCCAGAGCCACTCCTCAGGGTCCTCCATGGTCATAGAGGGCAGGGACTTTTAGGGCTGTATTTGCCTTCTGCTGATTATCACAGGGACTGCCAGGTTTTAGAAGATCCTGTGGGTTCGGAAATCTGTAAAAAGACAAGCCTACCTCACCCTGAGTAGCTAGGCCATTGATTCTAGTGATTCTGTCCACTGTCTGGAGATCTTCAGGAGTTTAGATGAAAGGCTGTTCTTCCCAGGGGTTAGCACTTTCACTTGATGAAGTGAATTGTGGATGGACCTTGTTCTGTGCCCATTCTGTGCCCATCTGTCTTCTGTTTTCTTTGGAGAAGGGCTGCTGCTGCTAGGTACCAACCTTTGTCTCTGTTATAAAAAGTCTTTTGATAATTAAACATTTAAATGCCATATTCCCCAGATCTCTGAGCCATGAAGGGCTGTTTATCAGGTATATATTTAAAGTTATTACTACAGCATGGAATCTGCCTGGAGAGCTGGGTCCAAACTTGACTGCGCAGGTTTTTAACTCAGCAGGTGAGATTTGTACTTGTGAAAGACAAAGAAGGAAAAACTGTTTGCAATAGACACTTACAATAGTGGGAAACAGCTTAATGTATTTTGAAGCAGGTTAGGATCACATATGCAGTATGTTGTAAGAGATTTAAAAGTACATACCAATTTAAAATATTTGAGACTCATTGCTTAGTCTGGAATGAGCTATAATGAACAGATTACTTAAAATATTTAACGGTTAGTATACATACATTTACACACAGTTGGGCTTAAGTCCCACATAAAGTTAAATGAAAAGTGAGCGAGAGAAAGCTGGCTTTTTCATTGGGAAAGTAGAGTCATTGCTGGGGAGGAGATGTGCCCGTGGGTCTCTGTGTGTAATGAACAGCAGGCCCTGCCAAGGTGAATCATCACACAAATACACCAAATGCAATAGTGTAGGGCCCGGGTCTACCCTTGTTCCTGGGGTTCATCTTGAGGATAGTTTCTGGTCAGCTAACTAAAACATTCTGTTTGTTCCTGTGCTCCCTCTGCCCCGCCTGGTGATTAGCTGTAGAGCATTGTTTACTCCATCTTTGGTGTGGTAATTTCCCACCTTCCGGGGCGGAAATCCTTGTGCAGCAGCTGAGGTATATAAGGATTTCCCCAAGGTTAAATGAACGGCATTCAGCTGATCTCCTTTCGAATGACCCAGGTCTCTTGTGTGTTCTTTCAATCTCCAGGCCCTTGCCCGACTTGCATAAGGTACAGTAGCGCGCAAACTGTACCGAGGGGGTAACACTGAATCGGGTGTTACGCAATAGAGCATATGAGTAATTTTTAAAAGCATAGCTAGTGGCTTAACGGTAGCTGGTGACAGGGCATGTAGCTGGGAGTCCCAAGCTGCTGCCTGTTAGCAGGCAAGTAGGCTGCTGCACCATTTGGCTAGAGGCTGTGGCTCCTCTCTTAAACTCAAAGAAAATGATGGCAGTCGTGGTTGCCCACATGTTGTAACTCTTTGCATTTAACTGTCCACTGTAGAACTTTGTCAGCCTGTATCCCATGGGTGAGGCAGAGAAATAAATGCCAGTCTCGGGCCATCATCCATTCGTCTACAAGATAATGGGAGCTGAGAAAAGGCAGTTGCCCAAGAGGCACTAGGACAAAGGGGAACAGGATTCTGAAAAGGATCCATAAACCTGAGAGGAACCCTACCCTGGGCCTGAAAAATGAATGCACCACTCAGTGCTAAGACAGAGCCTGAGAACTTTGCTTGTGGGAAGTGGCAGAGGTGATCTTAACAACTGTCCCAGCTGGTGGACAGAAAGGTGGGAAGTGGACTGGTAGCATGTCCAGGTTTAGGATTTTCACATGCCTTGGACCTTACACCTGCAGTGCAGAAGTGGCAGAAACAGGGCTCCATGAATGGAAGAGAGATCGATTCTGCTGCTGCCAAGCCCACCAGATGGAGTGGGTCCTGGCAGCTGTGGGCCAATTTAGCATGGGTGTGATTATGTATGGGAATGAAAGGCAGATAGACATAGAAAAAGGAGGTTACATTTCCAGCAAACAATCACTGGCAGAATGAAAGCTAGTGATAGGCAGCTATGTAGCTTGATATCTGAGGGGAAAGGGAGAGATGCAGTCTCTATGAGTAAGGCAAGTCCACAAACTGAACTCCAGCATCCAGAAGTTCAGCATGGACCATGGCTTAAGCTGGCTTTGGGTCGTCACTCACAAAGTCCAGGGACCGTAAGAATGGGTGGGCACAAACCAAACCTCTACATCATCACATGAAATTGGTGACCTGAGTGAGGGACATTAATCCTGATAGGCAAGTGGTTGAGCATGGGGGAACCACCACCGAGTGATTGCACACTCATGGAGGTATGGCCAAATGTGTGGGAGGAACCTACTGTTTGATGTTGGGTATAGAATTCCAGAGATTTTAAGTTGGAAAAGCAACTATACTGAAGGGCATAGGTCACAGGGTCCCTAGCAGTCCTTAGCTGGAGGGGATAGCCTGCTGAGTTCACAGCACCAATGAAAGATTCAAGTGGAGGTCCCCTAGTGGGTGGGAGACCATGGCGAGTTAAAGACAGACAGATATGTCATGCAAAGAGAGTTTGGGTGTAGAGTTTATTTAATGGGTAAGGGGATTATGGAGTGAATAGATAAACAGAGAGAGAGAGAGAGAGAGAGAGAGAGAGAGAGAGAGAGAGAGAGTGTGTTTACCTTTTCGGAAGAGGAGCAGACAGACAAGAGAGAGAAGAGTCACAGAACTAATGTTGCTATTCATGACGCCAGTGACCCATCATCCATGAGAAAGAGGAGTCATCTATCCTCCACCAAAAAAACAAAAAAAAACCTCAAAACCCCTCTACAACTCATTAAAAACATGGCCACAGCTGAACATGACAAAAAAAAACACACCTCTAATCCCAGTACTTGGGAGGTAGAGACAGGAGACAGGAGGATCAGGAGCTCAAGGTGATTTTGAGCTACAGAGTGAGTTCAAGGCCAGCCTGTGCTACATAAAACTGTCTCACAAAAATGAAGACAAAAAAATCCCACAACCACCTTAGCCTTCTCCCTAAAAGCTTGAACTATCCTCCATGAAGTACCAATAGGTGCTGCATTAGACAACGGATAGCTTTAGATTACCTCCTAGCACAGCAAAGTGGGGTCTTGCTGACAGCAACGTTGCGGTGCTACCTCAACACCTCAGGAATGGCAGAGACTGATACTCACGAGGTCTGTCCTCAGGCTACCGGTTCCATGATTTTAGCCCAGCATCTGATCCCGATTCCATTTGGTTTACCATCGAGAGTTTTAAATTTGAATCTGGAAAGATCTCCATGAGTAAGAGTGCTGGCTGTGCAGATGTGAGCCTTGAATCTGGTCTCCAGAGGCCGTTTAAAAGGTTGGGAGTGATTGCACAAGTGTGGGCTCCCCATGCTGACTGTAGAGACAGGAAGAACCCTGGAGCATGCAGGTCTGCTAGCCTAGCCTGACTGGACCAGTGACTCTCAAAAACAAAAACAAACAAACAAACAAAAAGATGGACAGCTTCTGAGGAGTCACATCAAAGGGAGTTCTGACTTAATGTACACTCATACACGTGTACTTGCACATGTGCTTCCCCTTCCCCCACCAAAAAATATTTAAAGCAGTCAATGTGCCCCCGTGGTGTAAGACCCTGAGTTTACCACCAGCACTAGAAAAGAAAAATGAAAGAAAAAAAGGAGTTTTCTCCTTACTTTGTTCCTATCTCTTCTTGGTCTCTGGTCACCATAGTCTTACTGATTACAGTGTGGTGTGTGTGTGTGTGTGTGTGTGTGTTTGTTTGTTTCTTCTACAATGCAGCATGGATATCATCCACTACTATCAGCCCATCAGTATCAGCTGCTGAGACCTTTGGACCCAGCTGTCCTCACTGTTTATCCCCCACTACAGTGACCTACTCTTAATTATCAAAGAATGATGGACCTTTGAGAATATTTTATTTACTCCAAAAGCCTCCAGCCTTCACTGATGGGTCTGATGAGGCATAGAGGAAGTCAAAAATGTACAAATAAGTCAATTTTTAAAAGGATTAATTTTTTAATTTTTTTAACAAAATCTTGCCTTGCATATGTATGTTTGTGCATATGAGTGCAGTTTCCCATGGAGACCAGAGGTGTCAGATCCCCTGAAGGTGGAGTCACCGGCCATTGAAAGCCACCCAGTGCAGGTTCTGGAATCAAACTCTGAACCTCTGCAAAGCTGCTGACCCATCTCTCCCTCCCAGGAGACAGGTTTCAAGCACTACACTGGAGAATCTCTAAGCTGCTGGCTGACCTCCNTGTTTGTGCATATGAGTGCAGTTTCCCATGGAGACCAGAGGTGTCAGATCCCCTGAAGGTGGAGTCACCGGCCATTGAAAGCCACCCAGTGCAGGTTCTGGAATCAAACTCTGAACCTCTGCAAAGCTGCTGACCCATCTCTCCCTCCCAGGAGACAGGTTTCAAGCACTACACTGGAGAATCTCTAAGCTGCTGGCTGACCTCCCACTGTGGGCTAAAAATGAACAGGTGCTGGCCTGTGAGTGACACCATTGCACAAGCTGTGGGTTAAAGATAAACTAAAGAAAGAAGCCTCACACTGGCCACAGACCCAACCCAGCGATTACAGAAAAGAGTCAGCAATTCCTTCTGAGCCCAGAACAATTGAGACAAGCTAGCAGATAGAACATCCCTCCAGGAAGGCAATCTACAAGTCATCCAAATAATATATAAGAATCAGAGGTATCATTAATGGAAAAATTTTAAACCTTGGAATTACATGTACAAAATGAGAACCAGAAATTAATTGATTTAATGAAATTTTTAGAAATATTGACAGGTCAAGAGATTCCGGTTTTACAAAAGACAGTAATAAAAGTGACTGAATTGACTGAGGAAGTTGTCAGAAGAGATAAGCGAAGAGAGGAAGTACAGGCAAAAGACAATAGTAAAGATTGAGCATTGCCAGTACCTCTCAGAGTCAGGATGACTTACCAAGAGTTTTAGCTACTTATCCTGTTATTATTACCTCTGAAAAGCCATCAAATATCCAATACCAAAATGGATACAAATAATGTAAATGGAAATCTATAGAAATGAAAGATCTAAAAGAAATTAAGCAAGCTGTAGTATCTTACGGCATACATTCGATGTTTGTTTAGGGAGATGGTAAAAATATGGGCTTCAAGCAATAGGGTTACTCCACATGGTTGGCTTCAATTAGTCTCAGCAGTGCTGGAAGACAGGTCACAGTTACAGTGGAAGTGCTATTAGAGAGAGGAGGCTAAAGCCCTAGAACACAAAAGTGGAGTCAAAGGATTTGAGGCTTCCCAAGATCAAATTCTTGGTGAGGACCATTATGCTGATTCAGAGTCAAGCGTTTTACAATGAACACATTTTATCCCTATGCCAAACAGCAGCCTTAAATGTTTGAGACAGAATTCAAGAACTAGAACGAAGAATTGAATCATATACTAAGATCATACAAGGCCCAAGAGAATCCTTTAGTGACTTTTTGCAAAGATTAAATAAAGCTGTACAAATAGGGGTAATCAATCCAGAAGCCAGATAAGTACTTATTGAATCTCTGGCTTCTGAGTATGCCAGCTTAGAATGCAAAAAGATACTTGGGCCTTTAAAGATCAGATCAGCACCAATGGATGAATGGATCCTTCAGACAGTCAATGTTGAGTCATTTGACTATAATACTGAAAAGAAGCAATTTCCAAAGGTATGAAGAGGCATCAAAATACCAAATGGTTTAATGATGGTAAAATAGGATATCTGAGAAGGGATTGTAGACAAGACATTTCTAGAAATAATTCTTCTTCAAGGAATGGCAAAAAAGGTCTAAATCTTCTGGATTATGTAGAAGGTGCAGCAAAGGCCAGCATTGGGCCAATGAATGTAGATCAACAAGAGACAAACAAGGCAAACCATTACCATTGGGAAACTACTTGGGGGACCTCTTGCAGGACCCCAGGTCAAACGTGGTCCAGTTATTCCCAGTCACTGTGGAAGACATGCCTCCCCAGGAAAATTTCAAAATCCACTACCTGTTGTAAAAAAAATTATACTTCTCTGGATAATAGAATAATCATGGAGGATAAATCAAAAATTCCGATAGAAAACAAGAAAAGTAAATTTTGGCAGACTTCTATAAATGATCAAAGACCAAAGCTGAGAATATGAATAAATAACATTGTAATTAAAGAATTAATGGACATAGGTGCTGATGTGACTATTATTACTCCAGAATCTTGGCATTTGAATTAGCTTCTTAAGGAAGCAGATGTTCAATTCCTAGGAATTGGAAACCTATCTCAAGTAAAACGAAGCACAAGATGGTTTGAATGCATAGGGCCATAAAAGAGGAACGCTGAGGCTACATATTACTAATATAGCAATGAACCTATGTGGTCATAATCTGTTGCAGCAATGGAAAGCCCAGATTAACATTTCTGCAGTATCAGAAATAAAGCATAAACAAACTCATGTTTCTGAGAAGGATATTATGAGGTGCTATAAAAAATATCAACCATTCAGGCTGTACAACACAAAACAACTAACAAACTTTCAGAGGTACCAATGGCCCTACCTTTAAAATGGTTAGCTAAGAAATCTATATGGGTTAAACAATGGCCTTTAACAGACAAGAAACTGCAGGCCTTAGAAAAGCTGGCACAGGAACAACTAGATGCTCAGCACATTGAAGAATCAACCAGCTCTTGGAATTTTCCTGTATTTGTCATTAAAAAGAAATCTGGAAAATGGAGAATGGCGACAGATCTAAGAGCTGTTAATAAGGTGATTCAATCAATGGGCTCTCTACAATCTGGAAGTCTTTTACCTTCCCTACTGCCTAAAGGATGGCCACTTATAGTTATTGACTTAAAAGAATTCTTTCTTTACTATCCTTTACAAGAAAAAGGCACAGAAAAATTTGCCTTCACAGTGCCTACGCACAATAATTCTCAACCTACTAAGAGATATCAATGAAGGGTCCTCCCATAGATAATATTAAATAGCTTCACCCTGTGCCAATATTTTATAAGTCAGCCATTGGAAACAATACTTAAGCAATTTCCTAAATCTATAGTTTGCCATTACATGGATGACATTTTGTTATCTGACTTAAATGTAGATACTTTAGAAAGAATGTTTAAAAAAGTAAAGAAAGTTTTGCCTAGTTGGAGATTACAGATTGTTCTGAAAAAATACAAAGAGAGAGTTCTATCAATTATTTTGGTTATAAAATAGGTTTACGGAAAATTAGAACACAAAATGTACAAATTGGGAGAGATTGTGGACTCTTAATGACTTTCAAAGATTGCTAGAAGACATTTCCAATCTACAGCCCACTTCTGGGATAACCTGATCTAATAATTCACTTAAACAAAACCTTAGATAGTGACAAAGACGTAAACAGTCCCAGGGTAAAGAAGGATGCTAAAAAGAAATTCCACACTAGCTCAGAATTGAGTATAATGAAGGGTTATTCATTTAGGGATAGAATCTCAGATCACAGTCCTCTGCAAAAACAGAACAGTAACCAAATCTAGCAGCTAGATGAGAGTGAGTATGCACTTTACAATGGCATTTATAGTCTAAGAAGCCATGTCCAAGTAGGCTGGTATCTTAAAGGCTATTTGCTAAAAGAGTTCCTACAGCACCAGGGAATTAACAGCTGAAGATGAGAAAGAATTGACTTTGATTGAAGAGAAATTATAGGAGGCACAATTGGATCCAAATCTTAACTGCATCATGGTCATACTACCCTCCAAATATTCCCCTATAGGAATTTTAATACAGAGGGAAGATATTATCCTAAAATGAATATTTTTACCACATAAACTAAGGAAAAGTTAAAATCTTATGTGGAAAAGCTCTCTGAATTAATTATAAAAGGAAAATTGAGACTGTAATTACTCCATGAGCTATTGTTTCATTATCCTGTTACAGCCAGGAGTCACTGACTGCTCTTGAGTGAGTTGTTATGTCCTCTGTCAGCTGCATGCAGTTCTCCTGACTGTAGACAGGACTAAGGTGGGGTCTGTGTAGGCAGGGCTGTCGGTAGGTGTGAAAGCTGACCTGCTGCAGAATATTCCTTTACACTATGTGAAGATATGTCATTGGGATTGTTTTAATAAAAAGCCTCTCAGGTGAGATAGGGTTATTGGTCACTGCTTGCAGTCCAGCCGCCAGTGCCATGCAC
>LOEQ01005581.1:6876-26207 GCA_001685075.1 Bramus lutescens | reverse complement strand
AAGATGAGCTGCGCAGCGGCTGACGGAGAATGCTGCAGATGCTCAGTACAGACAGATCCAGATGGAAAAACTCTAAACACATTACAGTGTGTTTAACAATCTGCATAGGCTTAAAACAAAAGGATATAGACAGTCATCAAAAATAGTTTAAAAATAGTAAAGTCCTTAAAGAAAAGGTAAAGTAATTAAAAAAAAATAAGCCATGTGGAGATGGGAAATACACAGGGAATCTGGATCCTGCATATTATTGTGTTGTATTTTGGTGCAGGACAATTCTGTATTCTGTCCATTATGTTTTAAATAAATGCTGATTGGCCAGTAGCCAGGCAGGAATTATAGGCAGGACAACCAGACAGGAAGTAGAGGCGGGTCAAGGAGAACAGGAGAATTCTGGAAAGGAAGAAGCCCATTCCTCCGCAGTCCTGCCCAGACACTGAAGAAGCAGGATGTGACCTANGACCTACCCCACTGAAAAAGGTACTGAGCCATGTGGCTAACATAGATAAGAATAATGGCTTAATATACGTTATAAGAGTTAACAAGAAACCTGAGCTAGTGGGCCAATCAGTTCATGTCTAATGTAGACTCTGTGTGATTTTCTTTGGGACCTAAAGACTGTGGGAACTGGGCAGGACAGAAACCCCAACAAGCAGGCCCTCATGTTATAGCGCTTAAATTTTTTGATTGCTGATGAGCAAACAATATCTGCTGAGAGACAATGAATTTTAAAAATTACTAAATTACCTAGGCAGTGGTGGCATGCACCTTTAATCCCCACACTTGGGAGGCAGAGACAGGTGGATCTCTGTGAGTCTGAGGTCAGCCTGGTCTACAAGAGCTAGTTCCAGGACAGGCTCCAAAGAAACACAAAGAAACCCTGTCTTGAAAAAACAAAAAAAACAAAAAAACACTAACCTATATATTTTAAAAAATATCTCAACTTCAAAATGGAAATCAAAAAAGTTGCAATAGAGAAGAGGTTATATATTTTATTTCTAAAAAAATAAAGGGCTATAGATTTATTCAAGGTTATAGACAATCAGGTTTGATTGGGAGAGACCTCTGAAAATCCTGGCTACAGATATAAAGATATAAACCTAAACAAAAATAGAAGACAAGTGATACATCTTTTACCTGCTCAAACATAAAACAAAAAAATCATCTTTAACTGAATTGTGCATGCTATATACTCCATGCTTGTGTTAGCACAGAATATACATATTATATATATTCTAAAAAATTTCTGTCTTCTCAGAGAAAAGGGACCACACCAATAAAAACAGGTGGCCCAGCTTATCAAGCGTCTCAGAATGTCTCTGTTGTAGTTTTCTCAGAGTTCGGCATCTAGAATAGCTTCAAGGCTGCTGGCTGAAATTCTCTAGTTTCACAGACTACTCCAGCCAGGACTTCACCATTATCCTTATTTTTCAGGGTCCTCCAAAGATGCCAGCACCCCGATACAATAGGAAGCAGTCTAAAGAATACAATGCTCACATTCCCAAGAGATGGGATTAATGATTTTGGTTCTTGGATGGACTATGGATGTTTGTCATTGTTTAGGGGGGTTGCTTACTAATGGTTGTTGGTCATGGTCAGGAAAAAAGCTGAACAAAGGAGATTAGATTAAGGGATCTTGTTCTGGAAAGAAAAACGGGATATAGAAATGATAGAATAAAATGGTAGATTATTGAATCTACTTTAAACAAAAAAGGCAACTACTAGTCTTAAATATTTTATATGGCATGAGTTTTTGTATATTGATACAAATTTGAGGTTATTTTTGTTTTACTGCATATATATTTTATTCTTGTTTTAGATATTTTTGTGTATTGATATAAATTGGAGGTAATTTTTGTTAAAATATCCTATACATACATTATTACTCTTGTTCAAGTTATTGTACCTATACATTTCATTTAGCAATGAAATGCAAATTTCTAGTCCTTGAAAGTTATTATTACAAAGTGTTTATGTTAATAAAGAAATCCAGTTTAGTGGTTAGTCACCTATAATAATCAAACTTGTAGTCATGTTAAGTATGTTTTCAGGGTCAAACAGTGTAGTAAAGAAGAGCATGGGCCCCTTGTTCCATCCTGCCTGACTATGCCTGAAACAATCACACAGAGATCTGTATTAATTAAATTGCTGCCTGGCCCATTAGTTCTAATCTCTTATTGGCTAACTCTTACATATTTGTTTAACCCATTTCTATTAATGTGTATTGCCACTTGACTGTGGCTTACCAGCATGANTAAATTGCTGCCTGGCCCATTAGTTCTAATCTCTTATTGGCTAACTCTTACATATTTGTTTAACCCATTTCTATTAATGTGTATTGCCACTTGACTGTGGCTTACCAGCATGAGTCTAACCAGCATCCGTCTCAGAGAGGAGAGCCATGGTGTCTGCCTCACTGCCTTCTTTCTCCCAGAATTCTGTTCTGTCTGCTCCACCCACCTAAGGACTGGCCTATCAAAAGACCAAGGCAGCTTCTTTATTTAACCAATGAAAGTAACACATAGACAGAAGACCCTCCTACACCAAAATAGATATATTTTCGATAGACATGTGGTCTTCAAACACTTCAGAGAACTACAGAATCTGGCATTTAAGATGTTTCAATAACATAAGACTTTTCATGACAATGAGACACGGTCTGCTTCTGGCAGCACCAATTTACTTCCAAAAAGGATGGTGGGCATTAAAGAACCTCCATATGGAGCTTGCTTTCTTTGTGGCAAAGTTAGCCACTGGGCAAAGAAACTGCCCTTGCCTCCACTGCTGGCAATATGCTGTCCAAATGGCAAAAACAGAACACAAAGGAAACATCTGCTGAACATTGCCAAGACAAGGCAGGACAGTGCTTCAAAACTTCTGCTTCACGGAAAAGTCTTCAGATATTCTAGGCCTGTAGACCAAATATGGGTGCCACAATGTTACACAGAAACCTTGGATGACTCTGCAGGCAGGCAGCTGTTTCTGTCATTTCTATAGGTCTGAAAGTTATTTTCTATATAGTTCCTGTTTACTCAGGTAATATATCTTTCTTGGGTCTCTAATGGAGTTGAAGACTAGAGAGTTATAGTTATACTTTTCCTTGTTACTAAATTCAGAAAAAAAAACTCACAAAAAGATGTAAAGTTTGTAAGGTTGAGAGACATAAAAGCTTAAGTTGCTTATCTAAGAAAATGTTTGTGGTCTAAAAAAGTTTTTGATTGATAATACAAGTTAGGATAGAAAGTCAATTAGATACAAAACTTTTGACTCATCAAGATAGGATAGATAATGCAGTATTTTCTCTGAATAAGCCAAATGCAAATGAACTAGACATTGTAAATGTAATTCTTACATGATAATTGCTCTTACTGTATATGGTTCTACTATGTTAGAGTTAAGACCTTTCCTATTTATTTAGACAAAAGGGGAAATGTTGTGAAATGTTCCTTTATACTGCATGACTACATGTCACTGGGATTGCTTTAATAAAAAGATAAATACCCAATGACTAGGCAGGATGGGCGGGGCAGAGAGAATGCTAGGAAAAAGAAGGCAGAGTCACCAGTGAGATGCAGAAGAAGCAAGCAGGATGTGTAGGAGATGAGGTAACAAGCCATGAGCCATGTGGAAGCATGTAGATGAAAAGAAATGGCTTAATTTAAGTTATAAAAACAAGGTGTAAACAAGCCTAGAGTATAGCCCAACCTTTCAAAATTTAATAGCAAGTCTCTGTGTTGTAATTTGGGAGCTGACTGGTGGGAAAAGACTCGTTATACTGGCCCATGAGCTTCAGCCAGAATTGGTAGTGTGCACGCGGCATAGCAGGCCTGGCTTGGGTAGCTTGAATGGAAGATAGCAGGCCTGGAAACCGAAATGCTGAACAGACAGGACAGGGAGTTGGGACGTCTTCTAAAGGAAACCTTCTGGTTTATCTGCTCCCAGATGACCTGAAGGGGACACAACAGGTTCCCCCTTGCAGTTCCCAACCCACATTTCTTCCCAACATGTTTATGGCATCTTACCTCTTTATTTAAAAAAAAAATCGCAAATCCTTCATAATTCCAGTGACTGAGACATTGTTTTTGAGAGTTGAGGTTAAATCTTGTGGCTACACCAAGCCCACTAAGCATGATTGACACCAAGCGCGATGAACCCGCCTTTCTCCTTTACCACACCCTCTGCTCACCTCCTCTGCATCTGCGTTTCTCTAAGTGTGCTTGCCCACTGACTTAGTGAAGCCATATTTACAACAGCACAGTGGGCGTGGTTTTGCTTTCACTCTTTTAGGACTGCCAACAGCAAGGATTACTTCATCTGCAGGGCTTTCCAAATCTGGGAAACCAGGTAGTCTTTCATTTGGCCCAAGTACACGGAGGTGATGTTCTTAGAACCAGAGGTTTTAAAGGGCTTCACAGAATAAGGTCGAGATCTATTGGTCTTGGAAACAAAATATCCTGTTACTTCCTGCTGTAGTGATCCTTGCTGGGACACCAGCATTGGGAGCTCCTGAGCTCTTATTCAGTACCTGGCAGTGCCGTTACCAGAACTGCTGGGGTGAGACTGGGCCCTGGCAGCCTGCCAACTGTGAGAGCCCAAGCTATGTTGTAGGTGTTAATTACTGTGCCCAAGAGAAACATGAAGCAAAATGCATCTTACCAGCAAGCCCCTTGCCCAAGGACAGATATTTTCCGAAATGCTGGAGACTGTTCGTGGAAGATAACAAGCCACGTGCTTTCTCTCCCCTAAACAAATGTATTTGCTCTTAGCTGCACTGGATGTGCTTGATCACGTGAAGGCGCGATGTTTGTAGGCAGGAAATACGTCAGATTGTATGCTTGCCTATGATTGGATGTGGGTGGGAGGTATATATGAAGGAAGTATGTCAGGATACATGCTTTCCCCTGATTGGACCTCGTGGGAATTAAGTAGCATAATGGGTTTGTCTTTATAAATCTGTGCAAAATTGCCATTTTTCTGGAAACCCTGGAATGGACCAGAGCCCATTGTCCTGTCCACTATTTAAAGTATGATTCAAATTTAGCCCAAAAATTGTGGTAGTGAGTGATCTTATTCTCAATACAAACTAGGCTCAGCCACTGGTCCTCAACATCCAGTTAGAAAGAGTAATATTGAAAGCAGAGAAAGGAGATTTGTTTACTCAGGGTGGCCACATTTGGAAAAAGAACAAATAAGGAGGCTCAGAGTCTTGCCCCAAGTCCATCTTTGCGGTCCTGATGTAAGACTGGGCTTAAAAGGCTGTCAAGTGGAACATATAACTAGGCAGTCCTGGACAAGGTGGTCCCTTTTCTTGGTATGAAAGCTGCCAGAAGGCTGTGAAAAGAAATCCCTCGCCTGGCTGGCCCTAAGCTTCGGTTTCTTTAATGCAAAACCAAAATATATCTTACAGGTTAAGGGGAAATTGAAACTAAGAATATATGGTACAGGTTACGAGTTCAGTTTACAGCAAAAACAGTTCCTGTCTGTTCCTAGCTAAGAGATGTGTCCTGTGTCAAGTCCCTACTAATGAAGGCTTCTGTTTGAAATCAAGAAGTTCCTGGTCTGATGTAAACTGCTTGTAAACTGCATTCACATGGTGTGTGCTCTTGCCTTTGGTACGTATACTTGCCCTTGTTCCTTCCCTTTCCTTGTGTTCTTTAACAACAGATAAACACTAGCCCCCTTGCCCCTTGTGAACATTTTATCTCTCCTATCAAAGGGACTTGGAGAGGCGGCGGAGGGGGGGCTTCTCTCAAAAACCCCAAGCTAGGGAGAGTCTGGATATCCTCAGGAACCCCTAAATACAATGTGCTTTAATTTGGACAATCCTATTCTTGGTCATTCCTTTCTCAAGAATTTGGGGATTTGCTCCCTCCTTTCTTGAGAATTTTGGGATTAACACTTCTCCCAGCATACGGGGAAATTCCAGCTCCTTAGAGACCATTGTTTAATAATCTGGTAGCCAAATGGAGGGATGCTGTGGGTGTCTCTTCACTCTTGGGCCTAGGTAGAGCATTTGTCTAGCATATGCTTGGCCCTCAGTTCAGTCTCCAGTACCACAGGGATCTAGAACATCATCCCAGACATGGTGGTCACAATGCCTTGGGGATCTAGAGCATCATCCCTGACACATGGCCTCAATGCCATGGGGATCTAGAACATCATCCCTGACATAGTGGTCACAATGCCTTGGGGATCTAGAACAACATCCCTGACATAGTGGTCACAATGCCACGATGATCTAGAGTACCATCCCAGACATGGAGGTCACAATGCCATGGGGATCTAGAACATCATCCCTGACATGGTGGTTACAATGCCGTGGGGATCTAGAGCATCATCCCTGATATGGTGGTCACAATGCTGCTTGAAATTTCTTTGGTACTTCTTTCAATAAAATGCATTGGTGCATCCAATTTCATAATGAATTCTTCCATCTTAGCAGAGGGAAATGGTGTCTTATTAAGTGTAACAGCTATTTGGGCTTCACAAATGTCTCAGTGAGTAAGTAAAGGTATTTGCTCCTCACTCAGATAACTATCATGCCCTGATCGTGGAGTCCCCCAAAAACCAACAAGGAGACCAAGTCCTGGATGTAAAAGGAAAGAGCCTTTATTTTTATTTAAATTTGAACTCAGACTCTCCTTATGTTCAACACATTGGCACAATCAAAGAGCCCCAGTGGGGGTTTTATAATAGCAGAGTTTGGAGTGAGGGATTTCTAAGGGTTTGGGCCTCTGACTGGCCTACATTTGTCTGGGGGTACCCTGGTGAAAAGGGGGTGGGTGTGTGCCGGGCTAAGCAACATCAGGTGATCCTATCTACAATGGTTGGAATGCTGGGTATTTTCCTTAGATGCTGATTGGTTCATTTCTGCCTGGGTGGTCCAAGGTTGTGGTCCTTTTTGGAGTCAGGTGTTGCCTTAGGGTAAACTGAGACTCAGGCCTACTTTCTGGTTGGTTTCTGTAAAGCCTGACTTGGAAAGTCTGTATCAAACTACCCTGCACCCTACATTTCCCCTTTACAAGTACCAATGACAGGACTCAATCATCAGGAAAATAGGTACAGTTAGAATCAAATGTGAAATTGATTGTGAAATTACCTGGCACAAGTGAGAAGGAAAGACAGAACACACAACAAACCCGCTTAGGAGTTTATTAGAGGGGGTGTGCACAGGCCTGGGAAGTCAGTGTGCAGAGAGAGAGAGAGAGAGCAAGACGGTGCATCCAGCTTTTCAAAGCTGCCTAAGGCATGCGTACAGGGGTTGATGTGGCCACTCATATGCAGGTGACGGGGCTCAAGGACTTAGCTGAATCAAACATGTATGATGTAATCCATGCTGCACGTGGGTCACGCGGGGCCTTTTAACATCCCCAGGGGCCATTAGGCACTTCTGCCTTGAGGGCTTGTGTGCACATGCATAGCCCCTAGAATCCGGAAGTATCAGCCTTATTGTGGCTGAAATCATTACAGATTGTCCTAGGGTTTTCCAACTGCAGCAAATCTTACTTGGTTTCTGTACAAGGTGTGTGTGTGGGGGTCTGCTGGTGTGTTCCAATGGCCCTCCCACCCCAGATCATTACACAGCAACAAGCCTTCCTTCCTGAGAGTTCTTCCCTGTGCCCTGACCACATCCAACTAACAATTTAATTTTGCAGCTGAAAACTAGGCCCGACAGGGGAAGAGACTTTTGTCAGGTCGCAGAGTTAGGTAGGTGCTGAAGCCAGAAGCTGCCTCACTCTCTACCATAATCCTATGTAAATTGAGCCTTCAGATTCTTGAGCTTTTCTCAGAGCAAAGTGCAAAGCTAGAAGTGCCTTCTCCACTGATGACCTCTTTTTGTCCCAGTAATTGTGACCTCAGAGAATTGGAAGTGAGTCATCTGTGGAGTAATGTCTGCTAACTGAGCATCTCAGAGATGAATCAGAATTGGATTTTGATGGTGTGGGTGGAAGATCCGAGAAGTAATCACTGTCGATGCAGAGGCATCCCCTCTGTGGGCCAAGTCTTCTGGAAACGGAGCAGAGCGAGCTCTCTCGTGAGAGCTACTGCTCTGACCCTTGAACTCACTGCTTACTGAGCACTTGGGCTCCGCTGGCCCTGAGTCTTGGGCGGCTTCTGCCTGGGGAAGGGGCACACCTTGCCTTGGAGCAGACATGGTGCAATGAGAATCAGCGATTCTCTAGATGTAGGTGAATTAGAAACATTTTCTTAAAGGGCCAAGGATTCCCTCTGACAGCCAGCTGCTATCCTTTCTGTTACTGCTCCTATTGAAAAGCAAAGGTCACCCCTGTTGATTTTAAGTTTCTTTGCACAAAGAAATGATGCAGGAACTGGCCAGGACCAGGGCCACTGAAGGCTGAGAAACTCCACTCTGGAATATGGGCAGGCAGTGTCTATAGACCCAGAAAGCGTAGGGAAATAACATGATTGTGGACAACTCACCCGACTTCTTTGGACATTTTGGGCAGTGTGCAGCCGTAATGGACTCAGCACTTGGCTAGTCACCTGCTTGTCTAAGGATATTCTTTCNCCCTGAGTCTTGGGCGGCTTCTGCCTGGGGAAGGGGCACACCTTGCCTTGGAGCAGACATGGTGCAATGAGAATCAGCGATTCTCTAGATGTAGGTGAATTAGAAACATTTTCTTAAAGGGCCAAGGATTCCCTCTGACAGCCAGCTGCTATCCTTTCTGTTACTGCTCCTATTGAAAAGCAAAGGTCACCCCTGTTGATTTTAAGTTTCTTTGCACAAAGAAATGATGCAGGAACTGGCCAGGACCAGGGCCACTGAAGGCTGAGAAACTCCACTCTGGAATATGGGCAGGCAGTGTCTATAGACCCAGAAAGCGTAGGGAAATAACATGATTGTGGACAACTCACCCGACTTCTTTGGACATTTTGGGCAGTGTGCAGCCGTAATGGACTCAGCACTTGGCTAGTCACCTGCTTGTCTAAGGATATTCTTTCAGTTAGGCTTGAGTTGTTGGAGTACTGAGGTTACAGACTCCTACACACAGAAGCACTGTAGGCTGATTTAGCAATCCCACTTTCCTTGTGTCAGCAGCTCGGTTTGAAATGAGATGCGGTCCTGGGTACCAGCAGCACTTTCTGTGACCATAGTCATGGTCAGTTTGGTCCAGTTATCCAATTCATAATGGACAATACCAGATTAATCAGGTAACTCTCTATGCCTTCTTCATGCTTTTAACTGCAGTTCAAAGACTGAGTGCCTAGAAACATCTATGACTCACAGGATCCTGGCAGGTAAGGGAGGGTGTTAGGATAGTTAACAGGTGGGCAGGNAATTCATAATGGACAATACCAGATTAATCAGGTAACTCTCTATGCCTTCTTCATGCTTTTAACTGCAGTTCAAAGACTGAGTGCCTAGAAACATCTATGACTCACAGGATCCTGGCAGGTAAGGGAGGGTGTTAGGATAGTTAACAGGTGGGCAGGTATAGCTATAAATACTATTCTCTATTCTGCTGGTCCTCCTAGACTGATTTTTCTCTACCCACCTGGTCCTGCTTACTAGCTCCTGCAGCCGCTTATGAAATAACCACTCTGAGGCTTAATATTAATCACATACTCTTTGGTCTATTAGCTCAGGCTTCTTATTAACTAACTTATACATCTTAAATTAACTAAGAAACTAGGGCACACTCCTTAACAGGTTTCCACTGGGAACAACCAGGTCGAAATCAAACAATCCAAACATGCATAATAAGAGCAAAGGAGGGAATCTCTCCACAGCCTTTGTCTAGACTCCATGGCACGACAGCAATTCAGACCCTAAGAGGATGGACAACTGTCTGGTTTAAAGAGTTAGCTATTTTTGTAGTTAGCCTGGCAGCATAAGCCAGAGGAACCTGGAGAGCCACTAATGACAGTATTTGAAAGCTCTGTGGTAGCCAGGCTTGTCCTCCACCATCCCTGATGCTTGCAGACTAGCCTCTTGCTGTGCCTCTCCCCTGAGAAGTTTCTGAAGTCAGACAGTGACAAGCAGTTGAGAGATCCCGACCTGGGTTCTGGGAATAGAACTGGGGTCCTGGGGAAGAGAAGTGCATGTTCTAAATCATGGGGCGGTCTTTCTAGCCCCCGAAGAGGAACTCTAACGTGACTCTTGTCCAGAAAGTATTTGCAGATGTAACTGCTCTCCCCTTCCAGGGAGTGGCTCCACATTTCAGAACCCATGGGAGGTCTGACCAGTTACCAGATCCAAATTTTCCCCAAGTTACAGGTAGCTTTAAATCCTATACAACTAGCACCTCACTGCCACAGATAATTCCCAGAAACACTATTAGAAGCTCTCTTCAATGAGACTAACATTTTTACCTGTGTCAAAAGGACACTCCTTTTGAATATTGGCTGCTTTGATTGTGGAAGGTATAAACGTAATGGTTTTAATAAAATGCTGCAGTTCCGCCAAGGGGCGCAGCGGCAGAAATGCTTCAGGTCCTTGAGTGGCGGCAATAGGCAGCAGGCCACAAGGCCATGGCGGGCCATGCTGCAGGTGCCTGACTGGTGGCAGTGGGCAGAGGGCCATTAGACCATACCACAGGTCCCTGAGTGGCAGCAGGCAGTGGTTCCTGAGACCACAGAAGGCCACGAAGGCAGCTGGGTCCCAGGCAGGAAGCCACATGGCAGGTGAGAGACTGAGACAGATAGGCACACCATGCAGAGTGAAGTTGAATATTTATTTAGTGGGTTATGGAGGGGAAGAGAAGAAGGGGAAGAGCAGAGAGAGAGGCAGACAGAGAGAGAAACAGGGAGGGGGAAGGGGAGAAGGGAGAGAGACACTGAAAAGGAAGGGACTCAGACTTGAAGCTGAAGTTCATCTTGCCTCAGTGGAGGGGGGAGTGGGCGTGGCTTTTCTCTTTAAGGGGCAGAGAGTAGTTTGGATGACCCAGGGTCAGTCTTCCTGCGATTTTAGCTAAGGGAAGCAATCCAGAGATGAGTGTCAGTGGAGGGCTCAACTGTAGCCATTAANATGGCTGGGGGGCTGTCCCCACATTTCTAGGAACATTAGAAGATTTCCGTGAGCTCAACAGTCAATTCCTCGGGTTCAGAGAAACAGTTAAAATGACCAGAATGCGGAAACTCACCAATTGAAGCCAGTGGTGTGGGTAGAAATCACACTCAGGCGGAATGGAGCGCTGTTGTAAAGAAACCTGGTTCCCAAGCCCAGGGTTCCATGCATTCTCAACCGGCCTGCCCGCAGGCCAGAGGGAATGTGGAGAGCCTAGCTGAGTCATGGCACCATTGTTATGGTAAAAGTAAAATGCTGCAGGTCCCCAAGTGGCCGCAGTGGGCCACTAGTCCTAGGCAGGGAGCCTCATGGTGGGTGAGAGACCTCGATGGAGCAGCCAGTCCCACGAGGAGAGACAGACAGATGGGCATGCCACGAGACCACCCCGCAAGTCTCTGAAGGTGGTTGGTTCTGGGCAGGGAGCCACGTGGCAGTGGGTGAGAGGCAGAGGCATGGATAGGCATGCCATGCAGAATGAGGGTGGATATTTATTTAATGGGTTATGGAAAGGAAGGGGGAGAGCAGAGAGAGAGGCAGAGAGAGGGGGAAGGGGAGAAGTGGGGGAGAAGGAAGAGACAGAAGCTGCCTCTTTGAGAGAGGGAGATGGAAAAGGGAGGGACTCAGGCTGGAAGCTGAAAATCAGCTTGCCTCAGCAGATGGGGGAGGGAGTGGGTGTGGCTTGTCTCTTAAAGTGACAGAGCAGACCATTACAATAGAAACTTCCAGAAAAGCAATTCTGAAAGCAGAAGTGTGCCATGTGTAACAGTAAGATCTACACCAGCAAGGAGACTCTGCAGTCTACAATTTTAATAGGGCTTTTCAGGTGGAAACGATTGCCCCCTAGTGGACACTGAGCAGATATCAACTAAGTTCAGTCACCTCTAAGGTCTTATGTGAAGCTTCCTATGTAGCATGCTGCATCCATACAGCACCTCACTTAATGGCACTAATTTTGACATACCGTGGCACCACTCAAGTGTTTGTTTTTACACACAACAGTCCCTAGCTCTTGTGCATACAATGCCTAGACACATGATACACTAGCATGTATTTGGTCATATTAGTTTAGTAACCAGCCAGGTCATTCCCAGTGAGTGTTTCTCAAGCAGCAGTGAGGTCCGGAATACCAAGGAGTGCTTTCCACTCTGCGGTTCTACTCAACTCACCAGCAACTTGGAAGGGCTTTGGTGATAGCTCTAGTTAGAGCTTATCCAAAAATGACAGCATTTCCCTGTGCTTTCCTGCAAGGAGCTGGAAGGAAGAGCAATGTCAGCAGTAGGTGAAGGTCCAGGAACATAGGAGTATAAATGTATCAGCCTCGAGAAATGGAACTAACAGTCATCAACTCTGTCAGCAACTAGGGAATCGATTTTAACAATGGTTTTCTTTGGCTACTATCGGCAGTTCTGGCTACAACCAAAGGCTAGCTTTCTTACAATGGCTCTCTAGCTAGGAGTTGGCTTTTTTATAATAATCCCTCTGCCACTTACTACACTGACAACCGCCATAAACTAAAGTTAACTATTAATGGTTTTTGTGAGACTGCTAGCATACATCCCATCCCATAAACTTTAACGAAATGCTCATATGTGACAGAATTTCAACTTCACATTGTTTCATATCCTTCCCTGCTATGGGAAACCGATTGTGCCAGAAAATCCATGAACTTCTTTGCAAACACTATCAGCAGTGAAGGAAAGAAATATGCATGCTTATATAAGCAAAATTTAGATAAAACTTTGTTATCAAAAATTGTAAATCTTAAAATGCAATATGTCTTTAAGCTTGGCCTCAAAATTGTAAATTTCTTTGTCCATGCCTAATGCTTACTTCTTACCATAAAAAGGGTCCCAATACCCACCCCCACTGCCACAGTTTTAAAAGCCCAAACTTTGGCGTGGTCTAGCTGGTAAGCTTTATGTGACCTGTGGTAATATTTGGATAAAGTTTGCTTCTGGTTCCATAGACTTCGGTGGTCTGTTTCCCATTATTTATGCACCCTCAGACCCAACAAGGGGTGTGTGTGTGTGTGTGTGTGTGTGTGTGTGTGTGTAGAAAGCTAAGGCCTTTGTCTGCTTAAAGATAGTCTTAGTGAAAATACACTTTGGATTAATGCATGGAAGCTTTGCCTTCTGAATCATGTCACATTTTATGTGAGCAGGTGGCACCCAGGTCTTCATTAGGGAGGAGGCCTTGCATTGACTATCCACAAGGGTTCCGTCTATGCTTTCCAATGGGAGTGGATCTGGTTGCCATAACTTGGAAGAGCTTGTGACTGAGGCCATCCAGGGGATCCAGGAATTGGGCTCACCGACTTTGTGTCTGTGGTTCCTCACTTAGCTCTTACACAACTTGTATGATGAAACAAATACCACTGTGGCCAGGGATTTCTCCAGGACCCCTGCTAGGAAAACTCAGCTTCTAATTTAACTGTAGCCACCTTTCTGTACAGGACAGCCTTTGAACATTAGAAAATGAGAACTTCTGGTGGCTGTGAGTGTCGGGCTCATCCCACTGATGACAGTACAGGACTTGGAGCTTCATTGGATTAACTAAAGGTGGGATGCAAAGCTTTATTGGGTTAACTAAAGGTGGGATGCCTAAGTGAATGCTTGTTAGAAGCCCTGTCCAGGGAAAATACGCATCCACCAATGTTTTGTTACAGTTTGGATCATTTTTTCCTACCATGGTGTATCTTAGAATACAGAGCTTTAAATACTAGAAGCTTTGTTGACTCAACAAGCACCAAGCAGCCATCCAAGCTCTCCCTAGGTCCATGCTTAGCAATGATTTTGCATCATCTCAAGAACAGGGGCTTAGTACTATATGCTAAATAGATTCTGATAGGTAATTGGACATAGGCCAATCCACAACATTCCTTCAAATTGCACAGTTTGTAATTTCACCACAGACTAACTTATCATGAAAATATGTCAAGTCATTTCCTGAGTACTTGACTAATTCTTATTGTGCTTGGCCCTGGGTTAAACATCAGCTTGATGTTTATGAGCCACTGGTTTCATCATTAGAAGTCGAGAATTCCTACCCAGGCCAACAGCACTTGATAATCCTTTCCACTACTGTCCCATTATACTAAACAATAACTACAAATGACAGGACTTAAGATGGCCACGCCTAAATATCATTTGAGAGTTCTGTACAATAGTAATGCATTTGGCAATAAAAGTTGGTTATTGTGGAGGTCTACAGAAGTGGCTCCACTCTAACTTGATGTAAGGTCAGAGAGCCTATTATGGCTCCTATGAGATATTTTGAATAATCACTCTTGTTTGGTCCTTGATTTAAAAAATGTCCTTTTGTCCTCCCCACTGACTTGGGGTATACAAGGGCTATGAAAAAAATGAGGAAGATTCAGTGTTTACTGGAATGCCCTCCTGGCTCTCTCATCTATTTTTTCCTTAATCCACATTCCCCTTCTCAAGAGTGTACAGACACATCAGCTAAACTGAGACAAATGGTGCTGGATGTTGGGGCTTGAGATCAAGGGATGAAGTGATGGGCACCACAAGCAAAAAGTGAGTGCTCGGATAAAAAGTAAAGCGCAGGTGCGGTGAGGGACTCAGGAGCAAAATTGTAAATATAGAACAAAGGCCTTTGCATTGTTGATTTTTTTATGTGTGAGTTGTATGTTTGTTTTGTCCCTATAATCAGAGATGGCATTGTAAATATAATGTGCATTTACAAATAATCTTTCTACTCATTTGCCTTGTTGTTGGCTACAGTGTAAATATGTTGATATGCTCAAATTATAGATAATGTCTATCTAGTTATTGTATGGGCAGCAACTTCTCACAATCACAGACATTACATAATTTGGTTTAGTGAGGTCTCCAGACTCTATTTAAAGCTCTAAGACTATTTGTTGCAAAGCTTATGTAGAGAGGGTTGGGGGCAAAGTGACTGACCTCCTTTGGGGGGTGATCTTCAGAGCACAACATGAGCCTTCCCCCTTGGTGTACCAGTCACGCTGACAGACAGACAGACAGACAGACAGACAGACAGACAGACAGACAGACAGACAGACAGACATGCCCCCTAGTCCCACTGGGCTGCCTACATTGGTCTGTGGCATCAATTTTCCTAAAACAATTCAGATGGTGCCGTCCCAGAGGCCAGGGATGGTCCAGATAGAGGCACAGTACTGGTTCATCTACATGGCTGCCCAGCATTACACTGAGATGATGCAGTGCAGGATCAAGGGGAGCAGAAGAGCAAAAGGAAAGGACATGAACATACCAATATTAACTATTCCCCAGTGTACCAAACTAGTGGCACCTGGAGCGCCTACCACCACCCTGTGCAGAAGAGAGGGAGGATCTAGACTTGGAACATAGCTCTTTACAACATCTCATGAGCAGAAGTTCCCCCAAGAAGCCTGGATGACCCTGAGAAGGAGGATGATGGCAACAGTGGGCAATGGTTCCCAGAGGAAGGCCGCATCTCCAGCAGGATTTTCTATGAAGAGTTCCAGGTACTGGTGAGATGGGTGGACAACATGGAGCACTCCATAGGCTGTATCATGTCCAAGATTGATGCTGTGATTGTCAAGCTTAAGACCATGGAAAAATATATATAAACAGTTGAGGTAGATGCTGAGTGCTGTGGCTTGCAATGATATTCTCCATTTGTGGAACTAAGCATGTTAGTTATTTTTTATACTAGTTAGCTTTTGTTGAAGACTTGGTAAGACAAGCCAAAAAGGTAAATAATAGGAAAAATGTAAGAGAAATGGAAAGGGCTTTGAGGAAGCCAAAGAAAATGATAAGTTCCGTTATTGTGGATGAACTGCACATTTTGGGAATGTTGGGTTGGATGTGGTGACACAGACAGCATTTAGCTGTAAAGGTTATACTGTTATACTGTTAGATTTTATGGGACGTTTTTGGTAGAAAACAGGATTTCAATTTATATAGAAATCATGAATGAGGAGGAATAGGGCAAAAGCTTTGCTGTTGGGAGTGTAACAGCTCAAACTTATCTTTGAAAGTTAAAAGCGGCAATGCATTGGACTTGAAGAGAGGGAAAAAGAAAAGGTTCAAGATTGTGGAGTTACTCATACCTCAGCGACCACAAAACATTTTATTATCCTTTGATTGGATCAAAATTATTGTAATAGAGCCAATTGTGTGTAATCATACTGGATAATATTGACCTATTAATGTTTTCAACCTTTGCTATACTATGTACTTGTTAATGGATGGAAAAAGTCAGAGCTCATTTTGAGAGGAGTTTGACATGATGCTAAAGAGTCTTTCGATATGGCATGATTAAAAAGTAAAACAGGATTGGATTTTGATGCAGCTAAAACTGCTAGAGACATCCTGGACCAATTTAAAAAGGTGATTCTATTTTTGTCATCCTTTTCTCCCTTTATTAGGAAATATTGTGGCCATAAGAGTATTATATGTTTTGCTTGGCAATATCAAGTTATTTGAGAGCTCTCATTGAAAAGTTGGTTCAGAGGTACACTGTCCCTTAACCCTTTATAACAGATGCTGTTAGTCAAAGACGGGTAAGGTCTTTTTGCCTACAGTCAACTTAAGACAGGACATGCATGATGGAATGTACCAATGACAGGTAAGGCTAGAAGGTTTAAAAGAACAACCTAAGACAGACACGGTCACCTGTCCTGTAGCAGGAGGCCAGGTACTAATAATTAAATTAAAAGGGAGAAACTGTAGAGGTCCATAGAAGTGGTTCCACTCCATCTTGACATAAGGTCAGAGAGTTCTAGCCTATTATTGCTCCTACAATATCAAACAACAGGATGTTTGGTCTTACCCAGATAAATTTGAGGCAATTTCAGTATTCACTGGAATGCCCTCCCAACTCTATCTTCAGTCTCTCATCTATTTTTTTTTCTTAATCCACACTCCCCTTCTCAAGAATGTTTGGATAAGTCAACTGGACCAAGACAGGTTGTGTCTGTTGCACACAAACTTTATGAGATGGGTGTTGCTAGGCTGTCCTTGCTGACCAGAACTCCTGGGCTCAGCCGATTTTCTTGCCCCCACCTCTTGATTAGCTAGGACTATGGGGAGGGCCACTAGGCCTGACTCTTGCATATAACACTTAAAGGTAACAAGCAGAGGCTGGGTGACATCATAGGTGGTGGAGTGCTTGCAGGCACACAGAAAGGCCTGAGGTTTATCTCTAGCACAAATGCCTGCAAGCATATCTGCACTCAGGAGGTAGAGGGCAGTGGAATCAGAGCCTCAAGATTATCCTCAGCTGTGTATGGAGATCAACGTGGCCCTGGGACACATGAGCCCTGCTTCAGAATAACAAAGTAACACTTTGAATTGTGACTGTTAGTGTTATACTTATGCCCACTAGATTTCTAAGAATTACACACAATTTCCAAAACACATGTTAGTAATGCACCCATCTGTGCACAACTCATTAATTTTGAATTTTTTATTATATCATCACAGTTCTCACATACTTGAATGTTTCACTTGTATACATTTTGCATTTATTATTTTATTGTACTTCTCATATACTTTAATGCACCAAATAAACTAAGAGATATGAGTTTAATATCTCTATTTTTATAAAAAGATACATCCTGTGGAGATATTCCAAGGACTCATCTTGGAGGTTTCTACATTAAATCAATAGCTAGAAAAAGATTTTTTCATTTGATTTGGAGAAATTTGTAAAAAAAAAAAAAGTGAAGATTTTCAACTTCTGATGAAAATAAGATTGATTCAAGTAAACCATAATCTTTAATTTGCCAAAGTAATGTCAGAAATTCAAAGACGGATACATTAAATGACACTGTTTTTATTTTGAGATGAGATCTCACTATGCAGTCCTTGGTTGTCCTGGACACTCTGATCCTCCTGATCCAACCTCCAGCGGGCTGGAGTTAAAAGTGTGATCTCAAGTCAGCAAAAACCTACTAAGGACATTATAGAGTACAGGAAATCATCTTGGTAAAACCCAGGATTTTCACATCCTATAATAATTACCCTAAATCGTAAAGAAAAATTCTTTACAATTTCTATTTATGTACAGACAGGATCCCAGAAAATTGTGTGTGCATGTGCGTACATGCCTGTGTGTGTGTGTGTGTGTGTGTGTGTAGGGGGCTATTGTGTGTACAGCACCTATGTGGAGGGACACCTTACAGGCATCAATTCTCTCTTCTGCCATGAATTCTAGGTTTGAATTCAGATGACAGACTTGGTGGCAAGCACGTTTACCCTTGAGCCATGTTGCCAACCTAAAACCTTGTGTGTTTTATTTGGTTTGGCTTAGACATATTTTAATATTATTTATGTGTATGTGTGTGAAAGTCTCTGTGAGTGCATGTCACATGTGCGCAGGTGCCAGGAGGGCAGCATGAGATCCTCTGGAGCTGTAATTACAGGTGGTTGCGAGCACCATATGAGGATGCTGGGAACAGAAGCCTTGCCCTATTGAAAAGCAATAAGCATTCTTGCACACTGAGCTGTCTCTCCAGACACTGGTTTTTGTTCATTGTTCATTTTATTCTTTGACAGTTTTACATTGTATTCTAGGATGTAATGCTCATTTTAATGAAAAACTTGTAAATAACTTCCGTTTCATTTCAGCAAGCATGTTTACACATAAAGCTTATTTAACAAAGTTCATCTCGGATAAGATTTCTCACCTCCTGCAATGTTTTAGGTTTGTGGTGTGGTCTTTGTTGAGGTTGTCTTTAGATAGGATCTCTCAAACTTCAGGCTTGTTTTGAATTCAATACCTACACAAGGATGACCTTGAACTTCTGATCCTCCTGCCTCTATCTCTCTAAGGTTGAAATTACAGGTTTGTACCACCACACTCAACCTCTGCTTGGCATCAAACCCATGGTTCGCTGGGCCCTGGAAGGCACTGTACCAATGGAACTGCACCCCAGCCCTCTCTGTAATGTCCCCATCTATTCATATTTGTCCTGGTCCTTTCCTCTTCTCATTTTACAACTTACCTCATCCTCCTTACTAAAATGAAAAATCTTATCATATATGAAGTCTGTGCCAAAAGGGCACTCATCATCCATGGATAGCTACATACTGGGACTTTTTTATAAATCTTATTTCTGGCAGTTTTAGCTTCTTTCATTTCTTATAAGTTAACATTCATTTACCTTAGTCTCTAGTGTACAGAAGGAAGGAAATAACAAGGAATGTCAGGGAAACAAAATGCAGACTGGGAAATCTGTGAACCATCACCTCTAGATGCCCAAGTCTTTTCAAATTAAACCCACTCTGTAGTAATGAGGGAGCAGGCCCTGCTTTTCGTCCTGCCCGGCTCC
>LOEQ01005580.1:179059-193624 GCA_001685075.1 Bramus lutescens | reverse complement strand
CAAATAAGGAGCAGAAGGAGGGAAAACATGAACAAGGAAGTCAGGACCACAAGGGTTGTGTCCACCCACTGAGACAATGGGGCTGATCTAATGGGAGCTCACCAAGGCCAGTTGGACTGCAATTGATGGAGCATGTGATCAAACCGGACTCTGCATGTGGCTGAAGGTGGAAGCTGACTGAGAAGCCAAGGACAATAGCATTGAGTTTTGATTCTGCTGCAAGGACAGGCTTCGTTGGAACCTAGTCTGTTTGGATGCTCACCTTGTGGAAATGGTTGGAGGTGGGAGGACCTTGGACTTCCCACTAGGCAGGAAACCCTGACTGCTCTTTGGACTTGAGAGGGAGGGAGAGTGGGGGGAGGGAAGGGGAGGGTAGTGGGAGGAGGGGATGAGGTGTAAATTTTTAATTAAAATAAAGAAAGAAAAAAGAAAGAAAGAAAAACAAACCAGAAAAAATAAATAAATATATTTGATAATTCATGAATGGGGAACTATTTATGCTTTGGTTGCATGTCAACATTGCACAGTTTTAAGGCAGACAAAAATGACCTATTCTCTCAAATCTGTATCATCTCTTCATGACAAAGGCAACCAGTATCCTTCCATTAGAGCTTCTGTAAAATATTAAATTGCATTTTTATTCGTGTGTTTATTGATCCACATGTTTGTTTGTGTGTATATGTCCCTGTGTCAAGGCACACATGTGTAGGTCAGGGGATGACTAGCATGAATTTCTTTTTGATATGTAATTTTGAGAATGGGACTCATATCTTCAGATTGGAAGCAAGTAATTTTGTTCACTGATACAACTACCTCGTCCTATACTAGTTTTCTAAAATGAGAAGGACGTTGTTGCTATCAATAATCACCTTACTGTACAGCAGGATAACAAAACCTCCTTCTATTGTTTTGTGACTGTTCCATTGTTTTTAATATCTTTCCCCCTGTGTAAAATCTCTTTCATTTGGCAATGAATATTGTCATCTTCTATCTACACAAAATTCAATTGCTTTCAGGAAGGCTTCCTTCTCTCTTACTTGTCTATTCTGTACCCATTGAGAATTTCATCCTCTGATTCCTCTCTGTAAAATTGTCACTGTGCTGATTTGCAGATCTACAGAATACATATAATTGTTTTCTTCTAATTACATCTTTCATTTCATTCTACTAGAGCAAAAATATCAAGTAGCTCTACCCTTTATTATTATATTATATTACGTTATATATTATTATTATACCCAGGTGTTGACTCTTTGACAAAAGGTGTGGATGAAAAAAGTGTATTGGCGTTATTAAGTCAAATTTTGCTATTTTTGTTAGGTTTGTGGCCATGTACATAAAAATGCAATGTCTTTCAAGAGAATTAGATTACAAAAAAGTTATCCATATGAAGAATATAACTAGATCTGTGTCATCTGTAAACTCAGTACATTCGGTTCAACATTTACTCCATTTTCCTGCTTTTTCATATGTATAGACATGAGTGCACCACTTCTTAATGCAAACTAATCATTGATGTAGGAGGGTCATCTGTCTATGTGTTTCTTTCATTGGTTAATAAAGAAACTGCCTTGGCCCCTTTTGATANAAGCTAGCCGTGTGGGAGCTGGGCTGGACGAAAAGCAGGGCCCGCTCCCCTAATCACTACAAATCATGACTGATTATTCAAATAAATTGAATTTATAAATATCCGAACACTTCTTATGAGTTAAATTTAAATTTCCATTAAAATATCTTCAAAATAAGAAATCTTTTGACATTTTATCTATGTGGATAAAAATAGAATCTATCTATGTGTGAATTTATCCAATAGTTTGCAGAATTCAACACCAAAAGACAGAGATGGCAATATTATAATTTATGTCTTTTTTCTCTATATTTTCTGGGCAACTGTTATTAACTGTTGTGATAAACCCTAATCATTAAAGGTTTACACAATTAAATGTTAGGATTAAACATTCAACCATTTCCAGACTTAGATATTAATCCAGGATGAGAACAAATTGAATTTGCCATGCATAAGCTTCCAACTTTCACAGATGTTCTGTGAAATCTTTGGAAACTCGGGGATTACCACTGACATATTGATTTTGTGGAACTCATTTGGCTAAATATGTCAGAATGAATATGTATATTTCAGTATATTAGACAAAAGGAAAAATTCTTGTAGATTCACTGCAATTCCTTAGGGTGTGTGGACTTCTGTCTATTTTTCTGAGAGCAGATGTTTTGAGGTAATGCTCTTTCACTTTGATGTTACATAAAATTACAATTTTCAGTCATGGTTTTCTTTGAGATAATACATAAAATATTTAAATAAAAAACTACTTTAAATGTCTACAACCAAGGTTTGTCAAAGCCATATATACTCTTTAAAAAGTCTGAAGAGATTAAGCTTGGAAAGATAGACTTCCCTGAGAGCATATTATCAATGTCTACACATTCTAATCCACTGCAACACTGAAGAACTTTAAGGTCAGCCTGACTGATGAAAAAGTCAATTTTATTATGTAACTAGGAAACAGTTTAGAAAGAATAATCAATTGCATTTGTTTTTGTAAGTTCAGAATGACTAGGTTTTCTCTTAGTCATGATAACAAAACCAAAGGGTGCCTTGGAATTTTATACTCTAAAGAGGGAACATTCAAACAGAAGACAAAGCTAACAGATTTATCATGTGAGGGTTCACTTGATAAATTATTACATCAAATTTCTGGCCTGTAAAACAGTTGTTTGGTTAGCAATGACAGCAGAAATTTTAAAACAAACAATAAAGCTCTCTCTCTTTCTCCCTCTTCTCTCACACATTATTAGTGCATAGAGTCACTTCCATAATCACAGATTGATCTGTCAGAACTAATGGGTTATAGAATTACAGGAAGTTAATGTACTAATATGCCTTTGGATGTAAACCTGCTATTTCATTTTCTTGCACTGTTACTTTATTTAAAAGTATTTTTCACTGACTTCAAAATAATGATTTGATGCTATGTTAATTTTAAAATGTCAGCTTGATAAAATAAGAAGTCTAAAAGATAAAGCAGGATATTGAGTTTAAGCCTTATTTTGAAATTTCTGATCTATAAGTTGAGATGGGAAAAAAAAGAGTTTGCTCTTTGGTTTGTGTAGCCACAAAAGTGTTCTCTAGAAAAGACTTTTATAAACATTACATGCTAGAATTTTTACAGGATTTTTTTAATTATTAGGGAAGTTATGGGAATGCTAGTTGGTTAAATAGACTCAATGTGCACAATTTATTGAAACATTCACAATTTATGCTCAATTTCTAAAAGCATCTCTGCAATGACCTTCTTTTAAATTATAGATAAATCCAGGAAGGAAATGCACTTTTTTAATTGTTATTTTGTTTTAAAATCTCATTGCTTGCTACAGAATATTAAGTATAAGAATAGAAGTTGGAATTACTGAGTTGAAAGAGGATGAAAGTTTAGAAGTATGTGTTTCACTATGTCGATTGTTCAAAATGCTTCACAAACACTTAACACTGCTTCAGTTTAGATTAATTGACATGAGATCTTACTTATATCTTAAAATTCATATTAAATATTATTTTCATTTCTTCTGAGTGGGGCCTTTTCTGGAGCACTACCAACTTAGTTTCTTATTTACTTCCAACATGTTTTAATTATCATACTTATATTTACTTATTGTTCTTTATATATATATGGGCTTTTGTAGCTAGAGGCTGCTCATTTGTTACTGGACTCACAGACCAAAAGTAATTACACCAAAATTATATTAATTAAAACACTGCTTGGTCAAACATTTAAGCATATTGCTAGCTAACTTATATATCTTAAATGAACCCACTTCTATTAATGCGTGTACTGTCACATGACTGTGGCCTTCATGGTAAAGTTCCTTTTCGGCATCTATCTCTTGTGGCACCTACATGACTTCTTCCTTACTCTGCCAGCTCTTGCCTCCTCTGTCTGCTTGGAATTTCTGCCTTGCCCTCTTCTTTTTTGCAATAGGCCCACAGCAATTATTTTTTTTATTAACCAATGGTTTTCACTGAGGGAAATCCCACATCAGGTTTTAATTTTATGATAGTTTCATACTTAAAGATATAGTTGGAGAAAATAAGAATAGTTTACATTGAAAGTAAGATGCAGGCTCATAGTTCATTTGGTAAAGTGTTGGCTTATGAAAATAAAGATACGAATTTAGCTCAAAACAAAACAAAACACACAGAAACATAGAAACAGAAGCAGCAACAACAGAAAATGCAGAGAGTACACAACTAGGAGTCAAAATTCTTGTAGCAATGCATACTTGGTGACTTTCGGTTAAGGTGAAAATTTTGTATTAAATAAAAATAACAAAAGTAAAAACAAAAAATACTGATAAATTATGTCAGCCACTCTAAAGATTGATGCTATTCCTGTTTACCAAAATACTTTTAGTATGCTCACCTCTGGAACCTGTCAGATTATAAATCAATAGATTGGAAGCCATATATTCAGTATTAGGTATGTGTTTTTTTTCTTTAGTTAACTTTAAATCCTATCATAAAGTGATTAGTACCCCGGTAACATTTGTTTTCCAATTGTAACCATTGGTATAGCTTGGAATTCCTGGCATTACTGTATTTCACAAGGGCAGTTTGAGGAAAACAGTTGATGTTTTGAAGGCTACACCATCAGTAACCTTCATGGCAACTTCCAGTACTATGAAAACTAACCAACAGAGCAGAAAATGGTCAGAACTAATTAGTTTTATCCACATCCTATGACAATTTTCCTCAGCAGAGAAATTTCTTTGTTATCTGTCTTCTGGTTGATGTAAAAGCTCACATTTGGTTTAAGTTCGGAGAATACATGACTATGGGTTGCTAAGTTACAAGTGACACATCTGCTTCACATATCCTCCCCAGAATAATCTAGGACAATTGAGGGACAAAGGGAGCTATAGATGGACAGCCCAATTCAGATTAGATGACTTCCTAAATGTCGAAACAGAAGAAAAAAGGTGCAAGAAGTTTGAGGTGTGGTAGGGATGTGAGGGTTGTTCTTCAAGTAGTAAAGGAGAGAGGGGATTTGGGATCAATATGATCAAAGTACAATGTATGAAATTCTCAGAGAGTTGGCATACATATTTTAAAAATAATGAGCACAGAACCTAAATAATGATGCTCAAAGCTTTCCTCTGCCATCTATATACATACTTGTACATGAGTGCACATGTTGCTCAGAAATACATATATGTATACACAAAAGTACCCTTCCACATATGCATGAATTCAGAAAGGCAGGCTTTTCCTCAGGCAGTAGTGCCCGAGCTGTAAGGCATTACAGTTGTCATATGAGAAAACATGACCCTTAACACGTGTGTGTTTAAATTGTGTTGGGATTATGTCTATGCTGTTTTGTAGATTTTATAAAACCCTCCATCTTGGAGGGAAGATCCTTAGTATATGAAATATTCTAGGGAAGAGGCAAACATTCCATGATGCAGGAAAGATAATTAAATACAGTGAGCAAAGAACTCAAAGGCTTCAGGAAGTTCCAGAAATGAGAGGAATATCTTAGGCTCTACCTCTCCAAGCATCTATAAGAAACAAATGTATGACTCTCTGAGGCAAACTGAGCTTCAGAAAAGAGTCTCAGAGCACCCAAGTCACCTGAAAGAAGCAGAGATCTGAAAAAGCAACCAAAAGGAAATATGAGCAGCCATAGAAAAGAATCCACCTAACTGAATTGCCCAACAGAGACATTCTTACAAGAAACTCTGATAAAACTCAGTTCAATAAGGTTGACTTCTATCCTTGCTTCCCTATCTAGGGTAATTAAATGGTTGATCATGTCTCTTCAGGAATGGTGCCAAACATGTGCCCTTAAACATTTATATGCAAATTTTTATAATCTTGTCTAAAATATCTTTCTTTCTCTTTTTTGTTGTGTGTGTGTGTGTGTGTGTGTGTGTGTGTGTGTGAAAATGTGAAGGCATGTTATGATGGCAGAGTACACCTGTGAAAATAAGACAAAAGTAAAACTCATAGGAGTCAATTTTCTCTTTCCACCACTCAAGCTCTAGCAACTAAGCTTGGTCCTCAGGCTTGGTAGCAAGAACGTTCATTTGCTGAGACATCACATTCATACGCCCAATATATTTTGTAAGGTTACTTTCCTAAATTTGAAGATTCATATTTACCTTATTTCATGATCAATATATTTACTACCCCTTAAGAAGAAAACATGTTACAATTGTTCTATATAACTGAAAACATGTTACTGTTCCACTTTCTGTTCCTACTTTTTTCTTTAGAGTTTCATCTTCTGATTGCCAAGAGAATTGTGACTTAAAAAAATTCCACAAAGCCTAAGCCAGAACACTGTTTATTATGAAATGAGCAGTGGTATAGACATTTAGTAAAAAAATATAGCTTCTGCATTTGCTGTGAAGAAATATGTAGAACAATACTGGCAATCCTATAGTAAGTTTAATTTACTCATAGGTGATCACAGGGTAAAACTGTGGCAAACATTTTTGTTTACCAAAAAAATGAAAGTGTTATTTCTGATGTCATATATAGAGCTGGTAGTTCTGCCTTTAGTATTAAAAAAGGAATCCAAATCTATGACTCATAGTCTCTCTATCTTTTGAATTTTCATAAAATTGATCATCTGCTAGCTAATTTGATCAGGGAAGTATTCCATAGCAGATTTTTGTTTAACTCCACTTCACAGTTCAGGGTGGTTTGCTCCTCTGTCCTCTGTGTCTCCTCACATCAACAGCAAGGTGCACGTCCTACAGAAGGACAGAGGTTCAGCGCCACTGTGAAGGTGCTGCAGTAACGGGGGCTGCTGGTGCCTCACACTGGAACCACAACAGAGACAGTAATCCATACCGTCTGCAAGACAGTATTCTTCATGTTCTTCTAAGTCCCAGTGTTAGCTGGTTACTGTAGTTACTGTTGGGGGTTACTGTTTTGCTTTCACAAAAAACCCAGAATCATAGGACCTAAAATCTCTGTATCTACCATGTGACAGACTAGTCAATTGTTCCTTAAAATGTCCCCACTCACATTGAAAAGAAACCCTTCCTGGAATAGTTAAATTCATCACAACTAGTTTATATAACTGAAACATTTCAAACATATAAGTAACAGTAAAAGAAGGTAAACAAAACCTTGAGACCAAGAGGCAAAAAGGGAAAAGATAAAGTGAAGAGACATATTTTGAAAAAGAAGGAGGAGGCAGAACAGGGAGCAGGGGGATAAAGGTTACTCTGCAAATTGCTCCCTACATTGGTTCTGTGAAAATTACTTTCCTTTCATATAAAAACAATCGGGACAAAAATCAGCTGGTGATAAACAATGGCAAATCTTGTTGTTCTAACACAAGTGTTAACTCTTAGTCAAATGTGCAGAATATTTCTGAAACTTTCTATTGTCTAACAGGCAAGGAAGCATTCCCAGTCATAAACAATAGACAAAGGAATCTTCAGTACCATTTTGTTATAATCTATAATCACTGAGTAGCTGGGATTTATTTATTATTATTTTTTCCACTTTTACTCTTTTTTAAAGGCCAATTGTCAGTGGATTTATTGATGCTGAAGGGCCTTGGTAATAAAATGTCTTTGGCTGGTGCTCTTTTTGACATTTATGTCATGCCAAATCAAACTTCAGTTTTATTAAAACTTTTATGGTCACTGATTTCAGTTTATTAATTTCCTATAATTTCAATATTTACAAAAGACACCCATTCAGTAACATTTCTTAATCCATAGCTAAACTTTTCTTTTTCATTAAGAAAAATGAGATTTTTTTTCTATTTTATTATCTTGGCTCAGGTGATAAAACACAGGAAGTAGCAGTCCCACAATGTTTTCTATTTCATGTAGGTTTGGTAGTCTAGAATTACATTTTGTTACTCTGAAAATGCCCAGCTATCCGGATCACAGAGGTTCCACTAAGCATCAACAGTCATGTTGCAGTTTCTGACCATGCAACTGCTGGAAAGTGGCCTCCCCCAACAGGAAAATGCTGTACAGCTGCTGGATGTGTTGTCCCTCCTCCCCTCACCTCCCTCATCCTGCCTTCCTCTCTCTCTCCCTCTCTATGTACCTACCTGCCCCCAACTTGCTTTCTCCTCATTGCCTTTCTCCTTTGTCATCTCGTCCCCTCCCCACCCTTCTAAGTATACTTATATAATTGCAGTTGCATGAGCTATGTTGAAAACAGCCCCTACACACCAGTCAAAACCTTCTACAAATAACCTAATTTAATGCTAATTTCATGAAAGTTTATGCTTCTATTCCTAATCTTGGTTCTTTCCGTTTAAATTGAAGGAAGCAGCATCTTCTGGTAAAAATCACAATGCCAGGCTTGACTTCCTTCTTTTTTACAGAAATCTTTTTAATCACCTCTTGTACAAAAGTATTTCATGAAAAATTCTAGAAACATGTGACTAATAAGTTTTAGATTGTATACTGTTCTGAGTACCACGTTGAAATCTCACCGCTGTATTTTGTCCTGTTCAGAATGGGAAAGAATCTCTTGTCCAGCATCCCCATGCTGTGTTTTCTACCATCACTGAAAACTGCCTAATTGTCTTAGTTAAAAAATCAGCTACTAATATATAAGACACTTACACCACATTCTAATAACTTATATTAAAATAAATTGTTATAATAATCAATCTTCATTATTGTCTGTTATTAATTCTTTATCTATTTTATAAACAAATCAGCATATTTTGAAAATCATATGAAACAAAAACTTTATGCCAGGTTTAGGGTTGTGATTTCAGTTATTAATTGCAGTCCTGGAACATTTCTCTGATAAATAATTCAAGATTTCTCGCTTAAAATAATTCTGAAACATGTAAGGCTTATGCTTTATATTATAGTCACCCTTATTAATCATGACTGCTACATGTTTTGAAAAGTAAATTTGGTATGTTTTAAAAAATTAGGGTGACCATCAGATACATTTTTATATTTAGTATACATATATTTATAAATTATTTCTTTGGTAATCCTAATTCTATTAAACTCAGTACCAATTTAAATAATAAAATCTAGACTTCTGGATACCCTTTTATTTTCTCTTAACTAATTATCCCATATATGATAGAGTCTTAGCAGAATCATTATTTTATTTTTTTTTATTTTATAAGTCCTTTGAGAATTTTGTACAAGAAATTATGATCACATTCACCTCTCCTCATTCTCCTCCAAGATCTGCTTTCTTTTTATTTTCCACCCTGCTGTGTATCATTGTTTCTTTCTTTTCACCCATTAATGTCCAATTTGTGCTGACTATATATATATTCATTCATGAATGTGTCAGCTTCCAATGGAGCATGATAAATTTACCAGAGTCAATACTTAAAGAAAACTGAATCTCTTTCTTCTAAGAGCTTTCAGCCTCCAATACCTATCTGCTTACAAGTGATGGGAGCTTATGTCTAGCCCGTCCTCATTCTAGAGATGGTCTTGATGGAGTTTGTCTGGTATTATAAATGTTGTAATAACCACTATGAATCCATCTGTGCAGTTTCTTTGTCGTGTGTGGAAGGCACTGCTTTCTTATTTTCATTTACCACCTCTGATACTTCCAGGTTTCTTCCCTTTATTTTCCAAGTGTCCCTGAGCCTTGGAATGAGGGAACACAGTATAAATGTTCCATTTAGCACTTAGATTTCGACAGTCTCTTATCTACTGCACCATAGCCATTGCTGTAAGATTGATGTTTGTATTTCCCCACCATCATATATAGCACCTTGTAGAATTATAAAAACAAGTAAGTTTGGATGAAGTTTTCAGGTGAATGCCAACTTAGCTTAATATATCCAGGATCTGTTTCTCAAATATGTAGTGTCTTCAGCAATATGGGCTTGCTTTCAAGTTCTGTGGGCGAACCAGAAGTGTTACTAATACACTATAAATTTTAGGATTCTTTATCCCTACATAATTATGATAATATTTTTAAACTGTATATTTAAAAATCAGACATGTAAGTATTTTTCTTTAATGTTATTTCTAAAGAAACTGACTTTATTATAACCTAGAAACATTTATGTCTTTGTCGAATGTCCTTTGGAATTAAGTGAAAAATATAGAGAAGAAATATATTTACTTTAAAAAATTATCCATGTTCGTGCATGCATATCAAATGCTCTTTCTAGGAGGTTAATATATTTTTAATGCAATTTTGTGATCTTTGAATGTAATTATTAGCAATCTATTTACTTGAAATTATAAACTCACTTATGAAAATAAACTAGAAAAATCACCTTTAACAGTAGGCTTGCTTTTCCTTTTTATGCCTGATATTATTTGATCTTTATTTTATGCCTAACAGAATGAACAAAAAGGAAGATTTACTTTACCTTTTCTGTCATTCAATTATCAAGGAGGAACAATTTCCATGAATCTGGAGAGTGCTGAGCCATCAGAATTTGTCTTTTATGTAGGCTCGGTTATATAAGCCAGCATAAACTAAGCTTCCATAGAATTAGCTTGTCTTTCAGAAGCTGCATATTTCTCTATACAGAGTAGTGGATTAAAGAGAAAGCTGCTCTGGCCTTCATCCTGGATTTGTCATTCTAGCTATTTGTGTGATCCAGGTCAGATCATAAGGCATGCCTGCTTGAACATTCACAGCTGCAGAAAGCAGCTGCTTCTCTGGAAGTTACACACACTCACGAACACTTTAAAATAAATTCCAACATTCATGCTTAGCATGAAAGCAATTCTTCTTGTACAAGCTAGTTATCATTTCCAGTCTCATTTTGAATATTTGATATCGAACTTGTCAATAAAAATGCAAACCAGTCAATAAGAATAATTTCTATGCTTCTTTCCTTTTGCAATTTACATACTTCCCATGAGTCCCCTTTACCTCATGATGAAATCTGACCTAGCTCATACGATGTTAAGACTGTACATTACCCAAAGTCTATTTTCCTTCTTTCTTTGATATGACCCTTTGCTTTATATTATGGCCCAATAGGACTAATATACACGCACATTTACATTTTCATAGTCCAATCACATTTGCACTTGCTGATTTATTTTTTTTCTCCTTAGTACATATTTTTCTTCAAAATCTCCTTCTACCTTGCCAATTATCAAACATGTTTTCTTCCAGGATGCTAACTCGACCTTCCTTAAAGGAGCAGGACTCATACTTTCATTCTCAGGAGCTTCTACAACAGTGTATTATATTCTTCTTTCCCGTGACTGTGTTTTGATGGAGAACATTCTTTAATCATCATAATTTCATTCTACTCTTAATAGCTACTTAATAACTGATGCTGAATGGGAATGAGTTGATTGTGAGGCATTAGTATAATTACTACTTTCCAACTCAGGAAGTAGCAGTAGACAGTTATGAAACCAATACTGCCTAGATGACATCTTATTAAATGAACTGGGGGTAAGTGGGTAAAAGTCGAGCTACCCATTTAAGGCTTAATAATTTTAGTGAAAATATTTTAAATATAACTGGATGATTTATTATCAATGTATTATGTATATATATAAATATATTACTAAGAATTTATTGTCAATATTATGTCACCCAGTAATCCCTTTTTTATAAGTCCTTGCTATCTGTAAGCTTCAGTTCCTCGAACTATTAAATTTTTTCTTTCTGAAAATGAAAGACAACAAAATAAATTAAATGATTTCTATATCAATCTTTATTACTAGTATAAGTTAAATTTATTCATTTATTTTTACATCTTGACCACAGTTTGCTCTCACTCCTCTCCTTCCACTCCATCGTCCACCCTCCACACCCACTCTACTCCCCTATCTATTCTCTTGTGTTTCTGTTCAGAAAGGGACAGGCATCTCATGGAAGACAACAAAGGAAGGCACATGAAGTTGAGTTAGGGCTAAGCTCTTCCCCTTTTATTAAGATTGGGCATGGCAACCATGTGTGAGGAAAAGGATCCTGGAAGCAAGGCAAAGTGTTAGGGACTGACCATGCTTCCACTACTAGGATTACACAAGTTCATCAAGATACAGAACTGTTACTCATATATAGAGGGCCTAGGTGGGTCCCATGAGGGCTCCATAACTATCGGTACAGAGTCTCTGAGCTCCTATCTACCAAGGTTAGCTGGTTCTATGGGTTTCCTTGTGATGACCTCTGATGACCCCTCTGTATACTGTGAACATGTTCTATTACTATTGATTAATAAAGAATCTGCCTTGGGCCTATGGCAGAGCAGAATTAGCCAGGTCAGAAATCCAAACAGAAATGTAGAGAGAAAGTAGGTGGAGATGCCATTTAGCTGCAGGAGACAGATGCCAGAACCTAGGCCACAATATTGTGGTAAAACATAAAGTAATAGAAATGGGTTGATTGAAGATGTAAGAATTAGTTAATAATAAGACTAAGCTATTGGTCACACAGTGTTGTAATTAATGTAGTTTCTGTGTGATTATTTCAATCTGAATGAGCAGGAAGCAAATGAGCATCCTCTCACTACAGACCTAGAACCTGTGGCATGTACAATATGTCCTCCCTCTTTCCAACAGGGTTCCCTGAGCTTGGCCCAGTTCTTGCCTGTGGATCTCTGCATCTGTTAGCACCAGTCATGGGATTAAGGCTATCTCATGACAATCAGGTTAGTTACCAATTTAAATAAAAGAGATGGACAGTTCAAGCTACTGATCCATAATCACTAGGAGTCTTAGCTGGGGTCATTCTTGTGGATTTATGGGATTTTATCTTGTATCAAGCTTCAACCTGAAACCAAAATGAATCCCCCATCAAAATGTCACTTTCATTATTCCCCTGCTCTGTCCATGGCCCCTAAGCCAATTCCTCATGTTAACATCACTCCAGCCACCAGTCTATCAAAGGGATCTTTTGTACTTCCCCTTCCTGGGGAAATTCATGAAATCCCAATCCCCTTTGGGCCCTCCTTGTTGCTTAGCCTTTTTAGAACTGTGGATTGTAGTGTGATTGGCATTTACTTACAGTAGTCAGAATGGCCAAGATCAACAACAAACTTGCGCAGTCACTCTGAAATCAGTATGGAGGTTTCTCCAAAAGTTGGGAATCAATATAACTTGAGACCCAGCATATAACCAAAGGATGCTTAATTATTCTACAGACACTTGCTAAACTCTGTTCTGTTCACAGAAGCATTATTTGTAGGAGACAGAACTTGGAAACAACCTAGATGGCCCTCAACCAAAGAATATATGGTAGATTTACACACAATGGAGTATTATTCAGCTCTTAAAAGCAATGACATCAGGAAATGTGAAAAGAAATGGGGTAAAAGTAGAAAAAAATAATCCCGAATGAGGTAACCTAGACTCAGAAGGACAAACATGATATGTCCTCACTCTTAGGTGAATATTACCATTAATGAATAGCTATGCTGCAATCAATGTCAATCTTTTACTGACTCGAAAGTCTCAGAGAGGTTCTGTTCCATGGTACGTATTTTCGAGGAAAGCTCAGAAGAGAGTAATAGGTGCATGAGATTTCCTTATGCGTTTCAACAGCAGAGTTAAACATTTTATTACTTCTTATGTTTCATATTTTGGAACACATAACACTATCCTTCAAATGAAACATGAAAATGATACATACATATAAGAAAAGATAAATAAGTTATAAATGGAGGAGAGAAGTAGATTTTCAGTCTTTAACACCTCTGTTACAACATATGATAAATAATAAATGATCAACAAATATGTGGACATGAATTGCTGCATTAATTTCTGCTGTTTCAGCACTGAGTACTACAACTTGAGTCCTAACTCAAATACTTGAACATATGAATTTTATTTCCTAAGAAATAATAAGAGAACATTTTGTGTATTTGAGCTCTTAAAAACATTAAAAATCAATGTGGCTGCCAGTTATTTTTAAATTTTGAATGGCAGGCTATGGTATGAAGAATTCCTCATGTTTGTGATTAAATTGTTTTCCTAACTGCTGTTGAGGTGTACATAGTATTGTCAGAGCATGTTATCAGATCATCCATATTACTCCTGGTTCATGATACTATGTGCTATTTTCATAGCAAGGTAGACAATCTATGCAGGAACCAGAAGATCTCTGCTTCTATATCTTATATCTATTAAACATTTGGCTATTAGTCAATCAGCCTGGAATAATGTCCCTTTCAACTTAATAGGAACCATCTGATTACGGATGTAAATAGCTATATATGCACCAATCATTTACAATGTAAGCCAAACTCCCCCTCATCATGTGTGAGCCCACGCTCAGCCAGAGGAATTTAACAGGATTTAAAGGCCGCAGTAAGTGAAGCACAACAATGATGTCAAAGACAGATTGCCACTAAAAGTTTCATCACACAGGCAGTACAAGATGTTACTTGAAATGCTTTTTATTCTTTATTCATTTACATTATTTTTTAATCCTTATTATTATTATTAAATATTTGTACACCTCCTCCCCTCCTCCCATTTTCCTCCCCCTCTCCCATTCCCCCTCCCCCTCCATTTCAAGTTAAAAGAGCAGTCAGGGTGCCCTGCACTGTGTGGAAGTCCAAGGTCCTCCCTCCTCCATCCAGGTCTAGGAAGGTGAGCATCCAA
>LOEQ01005580.1:136303-148597 GCA_001685075.1 Bramus lutescens | reverse complement strand
GAAAGAAAGAAAGAAAGAAAGAAAGAAAGAAAGAAAGAAAGAAAGAAACAAGCTAGGAATACACATGGGAGAAGTAGTCTTTCCCAGGAACTAGCATACAAAAGCCAAATAGTCAGCCCTAACTTAACTAAAAGTAGCAGACTGATGAGGCTGTCCTTACTTATTTAGCTTCCCAACCCAACACCCTACTGCTCATTAACATGGGTAGCATTTTGTTCAGTTCAGAGGATTTCTTTTAGGAACCTCTGAAGATCTGACTTAGTGAACATAGATTGCTTTGGCCTGTTTTTGCCATTAAACGTTTTATTTTCTCCTTCTATTATGACAGATAATTTTTTCTGGTAACGCTAGCCTTGGTTGTCAGTTGCCATCTTTCAGAATTTGAAATGCATTCTTTTGTGACCTTCTGGTTTTCAGGCTTTCCATTGAAAGCCTGTTATTCTGGAATGCCTGACACTGTATATAACTTTGTCATCTTTGGACACTTTTAATGGTCTTTTTTACTTGAAGTTTTATTTGTCTCCTGTGCCTGGTTGGGTATATTTCTGTAGATTGGAAATTTTTCTCTAGGTTCTTATTGAATACATTTTCTATTTAATAGGCACATAATTATTCTCCTTCCTCCTTGCTCAAATATATTTGTACATGTATATATGTGTTCATGAGTTTCACCAAGTGATACAATTCTTATATTTTTCTATCAGGCTCTAATATTCCACTTTCCATATTATAAATTCTCTTGGTTTTGTTTTCCATTTTAAAATTTCCACTGAATTTTTAATGTATGATATCATTTCAACATGGATTTATTTTCAGCTAAATTATATTTTCATAACTTGAAGTGGCTTCCAAATTTCATGTTTTCTGGGTTTTTTTTAGAATTTAATAAGGGAATTATTCACATCCTCTTGAAATTCATTAAAATGTGTACTTATTTCATCTTTAAGATCTTTGAATGTATTTAACATCATTTTAAATTTTTAGAACTTGGAATTGTAGAGATATCTAAACTGAGACACAGGTTTGAGAGACAGAAATACTCATTGTAAATAAGTATCAGAATCATAAAATAGTTATAAAAATGATTAACAACATCTTTTATGTAAAAATGTTATGATATGTTGTGAAATAACAATAATATTGAGCACACTATGTCATGACACTAACACTATGATAATTATTGGACAGAATTAATGAATTAGCTGACATTTGTACAGAAAAATGTCATATACCTTGAACTTTACCACGTATATGCAATTGTTCTGCCTCTTTCTCTAGTTCTCCTGTGCTATTTCCAATGGATCCTTCCCACAGAGTATTTCCAGCCCCTCCCTGTCATGAATAAGAGAATCAATTTCCATAAATGATACAGTCGGAAGAGCAAATTTGAAGACTTCGAAGGCAACCAGTTCTCTTGATTTACAGTGATTTTTCTTGCATTGCAAATGTTCTGTGCTGAGGGCATAAGAAGTAGAGAAAGTACATGGCTCACTCCTATGCAGACTGCAGAACTCTGTAGCATTGGGGCTGGAGAGATGGTCAGAGGTTAAGAGCATTGTCTGCTCTTCCAAATGTCCTGAGTTCAATTCCCAGCAACCGCATGGTGGCTCACAACCATCTTTAATGGGGTCTGGTGCCCTCTTCTGGTCTGCAGGCATACACACAGACAGAATATTGTATACACAATAAACAAAACAAACAAACAAATAAATAAATATTAAAAATAAAGAACTCTGTAGCATCAACTACAGAAAGGATACTAGATGTCTTTTTAAATGTCCCAATGTACTTCTACCCATATGGAAATGCTGTGGAAAACAGAGGCTTGAATGTGGCAGCTAGGTCACCTCTCGTACTCCAGTTAGAGTTCCATGTTCATTACATAAAAGGACCAGAATAAACCACCTTAAGGCCAGAACAATGTTTAACTTTTGTTGAGAAATGTCAGTGTACTAGTGTCATTAACCTAATTTCTTATTGATTTTAAGTTGTTTTAACATGATGCTCTCTTGTGAGACTTGTGTCCTAGTTCCGCAACCCTGATAACTCTTGCTTCATATTTTGCATATGCAAGAACAAATAATAATGAGCTGTGGGGATAGCTCAGTGGTTACAGGCTCTTTATACTTTTAACAACAACCCAGGTTTGATTCCCCATACTCACATGGAGGTTCAGGACAGTGTGAAACTTCNAATAATAATGAGCTGTGGGGATAGCTCAGTGGTTACAGGCTCTTTATACTTTTAACAACAACCCAGGTTTGATTCCCCATACTCACATGGAGGTTCAGGACAGTGTGAAACTTCCGGTGCAGTAATTCTCTGTACATACACTCTTCTGACTTTCACCAGCACTATGTGAATATGTTACACATACATACGTGTAGGAAATGCACTCATACAAATAAAATCAAAGTAAATAAGTCATAAAAGTAGCAGTAGTCATCTATGACTTGTTATTAAGCAATATTTTCTCAAAAGAAGTAAATATCATTATAAATGTAGCAGAGGAGCCATTCAATAAATGTCACATCTTCATCTAAATATAATTTAGGCACTTTGAGATCATTGCCATTATTAATAACTGACAATGGTAGAGTTAGGAAGAAGGTATCTATAACTATTTAAATGATACTTCTACTTGTTTCATATTTTAGAAATCTCTTCCAACAATGAATACACTATATCATCAGCATGTTCTAATGAACTATAATAAATGTTAAAAAGAACTTTAAAATATTAGAGCTGTACTTTGAATTACACAAAAACTAAATTTTACTTGAAGTGGCCTAGTTATAGCAGCCATATTTAACTCTATTGTTTTCAACATAGTGGAATAATGTTACTGCATTATGGTGTATATCCCCAAACATTACTGGGTATTGACATTACTCTTAGAGGAAAGGAGGAAGAATAAGTAAAGAAGAATAATAGCAATGATATGAGAAATTTAAAAACACGGAGTGGATTTTTGCCAGTGTTAAACCAGTCTATTGTTATGAATTAAGGTCCCTCATAAGAGATATAGACATTTGAGAGATGTAGACTGATTTGTATGTGGCCATAGATATATATTTAACAGCATTTATAATATATGCCATTATTGGTTTAATTCTACAAGTACACTAATTCTAACCATTAAATTAGCTTCATTACAGTTTTTACACATACTTAAAAAAGTTAAAGTTGAGTTATCCTATAAAAGGACACCAATGCTCACAATATACACGAGAAGTTAACAAATAAAACTCCCTGTGTCAGGAGTGAGTTCCTTAGTTTGTAGTTCTTAGCTAGGGAGGCTCTGTCATACACATGAAACACTGCAGAATATTACAGTAGGTCACAGTTACTCTTTAGAAACTGATGGTAATGGGGGAGGAGAACATGAGAGAACAGGATGGTCAAGGGTGGAGAGGGATGGAATGGGAGAGCAATGAAAGAGAGATCTTGATGGAGAGAATCACTGTAGGGTTAGGGAGAAACCTGTTGCTAGAAAAATTCTCAAGAATGCACAAAGATGACCCCAGCTAAGATTCCTAGGAAGTGGAGAGAGTGCCCAAACTGGCCTCCCCATTAAGCAAATTGGTGACTAGACCAAATATAATCACAGAGCCTTCATCCAGAAACTGATGGAACCAGATGCAGAGATCCATGAACAAGCACCAGGCCAAGATCTGGGACTCCAGTAGAAGAGAGGAAGGAGGGAATATATGATCAAGTGAGTTGGAGATCATGAGGGAGAAATCTACAGAAACAGCTGAATCAAGCTTGTGGAAACTTATGAACTCTAGAGTGAAAGCTAGAACTATGGAACTGAACTAGGCCTTCCATATTTGGGAAAGAATGGGGAAGTCTGAATAGAGGGGATCCTGGCAGTAGGACTAGGATTTATCCCCAGTGCATGAGATAACTTTTTGGAGCCCATTCCCTATGATGGAATGTCATGCTCATCCTAATGAATGTGGAGGGACTTAGTTCTTCCCCAACTTATTATGTTATACTTTGTTGACTCCCCATGGGAGCACTTACCTGTTGGGAGGAGTGGATAGGGGTAGACTGGAGGGGAGGCAAAGGGGGGTAGGAGAAGGGGTTGGAGGGAGAACTGTAGTTAGAAAGTAAAAGAAAGAATAATAATAAATAAAAATAAATTGATGGTAAGACTCTATTGCTTCTGACACAACAAGCCTACACCACAGACTGGAAGAAATCAAGCTGGACTTAACCTAGAAGAATCATTCTTACTAGCTGGCTTCTAGAGCATGGGGAAATACTATGTATGGTATCAAATGCAAAAGTAATCACCTCCAATTCTCAGCTATGAAACCTTGAAGTTACAAAAATGAATGGTCTGGGAAGACATGTCAGTGGTGCAATACTGACATGAGCATCCTTGAAGTAATCAACTTTAGTCACATCCCACAAGATATGACTTAAAGCAGACTCCATGCTTGGGCTAAGAACCTATGACTAAACCTTTTATAGGCCCCTGAGGAGAAATATTACGTTTTAAAATGGGGGTAATATTGGACCTATTCCTAAGTAGTTATTATCATACCCAGACTATTGTGCCTATCATCCATCATCTTAGAAGCTTATTTCAAAGCAGGCAACGATTAGCACTGAATACTATAAAGACCTACAACAAGACAAGGTGCAGAGAATACAAGACCAATAGACTTTCATCCTTAAAGGGAATATATTATATTACACAATTTCTTTCAATGCTCAATAATAAGTACAGAAAATGGCAGGGGGCAGGGAAAGAATCATATACAGTGTTTGACAAAATAAAATTTAATAGGGAAGCTACATATATAAACTTTAACAGTTAGACTTGTGTGCACAAAGACTGTGCAAGCGTAATTCTGAAAAAAAAAATCCATTCTGGAAAGGAGAATAGAAAGCACAATCCCATCACAAGTTGTGGAACAATTAAGAATTGTTACCTGGGAGAGGAAAAGACAGTTTTCTCTAAGAGTTTCAAACTTGGTAAGGAGACCATTCTCCACTGGAATACCACACATCAAAAGAAAAAAAATTAAGCAACAGATTTAAAAATAAAAGGACCCAAATTTGGGTAGGTATGGAATGGGAGATGGATGTGGAAAGAGTTTGGATAGAGAGGAATATAATTTAAGTACATTTTATATGGGCTGGAAACCTAATAATTTCATTAAAATTCACAGTATGAAAATTAAGCTTAACTTGGTTCATAAAGTAGGAAGCAATTTCATTACATAGCTGTTATAATGTTCCATGTGCCATAAAAATACAGTGGATTAGTGATGTTATATTTTGGACCTGACATGCATTTAATATTTTGACATCTATGGAGAAAACTCTACATTTAAAGGCATTATGTTCCATTTCATAAAATGATACATAGCACTGATCTATCACCCATATACTGAGAACTTAAGTAAAGAAAAAATAATCAGTCTTGAGATGAAAATTCTGAATATTAGTTTTTAATACAAATACAGAGTCCATGATAATATATGTTCTTATGTTAATTACCAAGTATTTATTTAAAAAATAGTGGACATATAGTACCAAGGTGGGACTGAATCATGTTCATTTCTATCTGAATAGTCTTGAAATTTTGGAATTGTGATTTTCAGCAACAAATTTAAAAACAATTCATTGGTTTTCTAAGTATTTTGTGTTTGTAAATCAATGAGTAAAATATACTTAATAGAACTTCAGTGGAAGATTAAATTTCATGCACTTGTTGAATGCCTTGCTACTGAATGATACTTTGGAATTTAGTTGATCATAATATAGTCCATGAATGAATTAAATAATATTGAAGTTGTTCTTTTTTTTACCCATATATCCTCAAAGTACAGAGTAAATTTAGTGAGGAATCCTGCTTAGATTCACCTCCTCGGAATATTCCTATAGATCTCTCTTATAGATTAATGGATAGTAGTCAAACAATATATAGGCTACTCAGTAGCAACAAATGCCTATTCATCACTAAACTAGTCTCTCAAAGGAAGATTCCATTTAGCAGTTATGAAAAGCAAAATTAATCATAAATAATGCATTTTTATAAACTTTCTGCTGGTTGAAGATAAAATTAACTACTAATTAAAAGAACATTCAGGGACACATAATTTCCATATGGCTTCATTTATCAGAGAACATATTGATACAAGTAATTCTCTACCTCAATATGATACATTTGATCTTATTTTAAAGAAATTTTAAGAAATCCCTTGCAAATAACTGGACCTATAGTTGATCATTTTTTTATTTTTAGTCTTTAAGTTTTCAATAAATTATATAGAAATGAATATAAAAAATACTTAAAATGATTTAAAGTTATGTTATGCGGCACTAATATTCAGAACAATCTTATTCCTTCCTGGAATAAACTTAAATACATTATTCTTGGTAACTTTCACTCACACACACACATCACACACACTACTATTTAAATGTGTTACTATATGGATATATACATATATAATTATTATAAGATATGATACAATAAAATCAGATAAATCTTAGCATCTGTTACAGATACCATTAAAAACTGTGTTTATACAAAAAGTACACAGTTATTAGAAAAAGAGGCCATGAACTGAACTTTCTCTTTCCCTTCTTTGACTCTACTCAAGCAGACACATTTTAAAGTGGGGCAAGAATAGTATTGTGCTGATGAGCACCCTCTGAAGGGCACTGTAAACAACGCAAAGTATTGTACAGAAGGGAAGCTGATTTTCACGGAGGAAGAAGGTACCATTTTATTGGTATCTGAATCTGGTGGAGCAAGACAAGCTACTGAAACCCATGACTAGAGAAACTACTAAATAAATGCCTCTTTTCAACGAGGCTGAGGGCTTAACACTATGAAGTTGAATAAGCATGCTATTTTACATGTTGTACATAGACAGTTTTAGAGATTATCAGCATCTCATTGTAATGATCACTGCTAACAAAAAATAATAATGTGCATAAATTACCTCTGAATTTATTATTTTACAAATAGAGTACTTTCACCTCCATATTAAGATATATGTACAGATTTATGTGTCGTGCTGGACTTCATATATTTCTGTGAATATTATTTATAGAGAGGACATCTGGTTGTTTATTTTTAGGTTTCATAATCCAAATTTTAAACAATGCATTAATTTTTATAGAAGCTTGTGAACTTAAATATGAGTAAAAACATTGTCTTTTAAGAGCTACAGTGAGTTTTGTGGTTTAAATTCTTCATATTATTAAGTATTTACATATTTTACATACAATAAAAGAAATATAACTGATAATATCACTTCAGAAAGTAAAACTCATGTGATATTTTTTTCCCAGTGATATTTTTCACGGCTTGGTGAATTCCTCTTGGGTGACCCTGAACTGATAATGATGTGCCCTGCTTATGAAGGATCATCAGTCTTGGAGAAGCTCAGTGACAGCATCAGTGCCAATTTCTTGATCATGGCAGATACAATCTGAAGAGCTTGCAGTCATACTGAGTTTAAAAGCATGATGTTATACAAATGCAGCCACTGGCAGAGCAAAATGCAACCATATGCAGAGAAATTGAGAATTTGTCACAATATAATTAAGAATAAAACTATTGAAAAATATGAAATTAAGCAATAATTAATGTTTGAATAAATGGAAGTCATACATAGCTCCTAGATTATTAGAAGAAGTAACTTTGATCGAAATTTCTTCAAATAATATGCCTCAAATGCTGATATAAGATTCTTATCTCCAAGACAGATATTATTCTCACTGGTATAGTAAATTTTGGCATTTATAATAATAAAACTTAGCAATCATAATAAATAAGCAAATTTGTATATAATGAAATTATTAAGAAGAAAATATTAAGCATTCTAAATTAAGCCTTTAATTTTCTCAAAAATTTTGAGGTACAGAATTGATAAAATATATAGCTTGGTGTAATAACAATACAGTTTCCATTATTTACTTTATAAAATACATTGATTTTATAAGTTTTATGTCTTTTTTCATGTAATTTTATTTTTTTTAAAACCAGAGTTTCTCTTTGTAGCCCTGGATGTTCTAGAGCTGTCTGTAGACCAGGCTGCTTCAGATCCAGAGGTCTGCCTCCCTATGCCTCCTGAGGGCTGGCATTAAAGATGTGTGCCAAGTACTGCAGGTTATTGCCATTGCGCTTAGTTACCATCCAGAACTTAATATTAAGACTGTACTGCTGAAATCACCTCATATTTGAGACATAGAACACAAAGAAATCAATCTGGTAATGATTTAGATGCTGTATCAACCCTGTCTTGATTTCATGGTACTAAAATTTGTTATGCATTTTAGTGAAAGAGAAAAACAAAACCAAAATATCATCCTTGCCTAGGGGGAATCCCTGCAAGTTGCAGTAAAGAGTATTCTTATTGGACATGCATAATGATGCAATAGTTACAGAAATGTCATAGGAGTAACAAAAACTTTGCAATTAGATGATGGGCCCATTTATAATATAAAGCATATAACTGACACTATTATTAGAGCTAAGAATGCATGCTATACAAGACATGGGACATAGTAGAAAAACCTAATGTGTTATTCTTCTTAGAGGACATAAACTCTTAGATTATTGCATGGCTCAATATCATTCAAGAAGCTTATTATTGAAGAATATATTAACACAGGCTCACAATCCAATCAATGAAGGTGCACAGAATAATTGACTACTAAATGGACCATCTACATGAAACCTTCTTCCTCTGAGGCTCAGTGAACAGTTCTGAAGAAGTGACAGATAAACTGAAATAAAGTGAGTGACTCCTAAAAGAAAACAGCATTTTCAAGACATAACAAAACAAATGAATTTACACCAATTATCACAGCATGAGCAAATCCTGTTTATTCTCATAACAGATTGATTCTCAGCAAAGAGAATTGAGAAAAGCACAAAACTACATTCCTATCTAAGGTGATACTGATAAGTGATTAGTGTGGGAGGGCCATAACATCAGCATTATCTGAGAATGTGGCCCATGATAGAGCAAAACTGCTCCAATAGATAACCTGACATCGAATAACATATGAATTGCACAAATTAGAGTCATTAGGTTTTCAAAAATATGAAGGCATATTGTTGTGAGGGTTTGTAAATGGGGTGGATCTCAGAGGATCTGGGAAACTCTAGGTGAGAAGATCCAAATACATTGTACGATGCTAACAAAGAATTAATAAATTATTTAAGTCAATGTCAACAATATTAAATATATTTACAATATTCTCAAAAATAATTTGGTTTAAAATTAATTATAATTATTATCATCATCATAATCATAACTATTACCCTTGTGCTATAATTTATCATATCATGAAATTTTGAAGAACAAAATGCTTTGGAACTGCTAAGGAAATAATCCATTAACAGTTTGAATGTTGTATGTGTCTGGGGGATATGTATTTGTATTGGAAGGAAGGCTAGGTATACAGAGTACATAGTGTGGATGTGTGTGCTCATATATGCATTGTATGTGGAGACTGGAGGAGAACACTAAGTTGTATTGGTCAGGAACCAGTTTGGAAGTTTAGTTTTGTTGTTGTTTTGTTTTGTTATTTGACACCTTGAAACAAGACACCGATTTTTGAGAAGCAGATCTCAAGCAAGAAAATGCCTATTTAAGACTGACTGTTGGTAAATGTGTAGGGCATTTTATTGATTAATGACTAATGTGGGAAGGTGCAGCTCACTGTGAATGTTGCCACCCAGGAAAACATGGGCCTAGGTTACAAAAGACAGTGGACTAAGCAAGCCATGGGGAGCCAGACCATAAGCTGCTTATATCCATGCTATTTGCTTCAGTTTCTGCCTCCAGATCCCTGCACGGGCTTCCTTCATGAAGATCAATAAATCATAAGATAAAATAATTTATTTTACCTGGTTTTCTAGGATGTATAATCTTGGTTATTGTCTTTGTTACAGCTACTTGGAATCCTAAGTAGGATACCATTCACTTTCTTCCTTTTAGATAAAGACTCCCAATGGCCTGGAACGCATCAGCTAGTCTTGGCAACCAGGCCAGCAAAACCCAGAGATCAGTCTTTCTCCAAGTTACCAATATTGCAATTACTAGCTTATATCACTTTAAGACACGCAGTCTCAGGCTTATCCATGCTTATATCTGACTGTAGTGAGTATGCTTAAATGTCTGTGCTTTGCTCAGTCATTGGTACAAAGAAAGCTGAGGAAATCATTATCTGAATGAGAATGCAGCTGTGAGATGCTGGAAACTTTAATAAAAAGCAGACTTCATAAAAGCTTCAAGAAACACATAGCTGCATGTATGGTATGTTTTCACATTTTGTGTTTAATTTCAAGGACTGCCAGTGCATGCCTTCTGATCGATCTTGGGTGCATCACAATTTGAGACCAAGGTGAAATAATGACTCTTAGACTGTTGAACAAGAGACAATGAAAACCTGCAGTTGAGAAATGCGTGAAGGAGATATCTGGTTTTCAAAAAATTTTTCTCATCTTCTTAAGTTTTCAAGGATAAACCTTGCCTACATATTAAAGTCATTCAACTGTATAAAATGTTACCCAAAGGAACAATTAGTCAACTTGAAACAGTTTACGTGAGAAATGTTATGGAAAGACAACACATGGTATGAAAGAAGAATCATTGAATTCAGTTTCAGTGAAACATGTGTGTGTGTGTGTGTGTGTGTGTGTGTGTAATATTTGCATTTCCTTCTTAGGAGTTATGGAGGTCTCACTTTTTTTTTACTTTGCTTTGTTTGTGTGATTTCATTCTTCTTGTGTATCCCATTTATCTAACTTCCTATTCACTTCCTTTTTCATTTGCCTTTTTAAACTTCTTTTCTATATTTTACATCCCTTTGTGTATTGCCAAGAAGCTCACTGTGTATTAATCCTGGAAAATAGAAGAACAGGAGGTTCAGGTTCTAAGAAATATGCCCTGAGGTTGCTAAGATGCCAAACTATGACTCAGTTAATGACCTGTGGGATCCTGTATGTACCCACTTCCTTGCTGTATAAGTGGCTGGGGAGAATAAATCTTTTGAGATTAGTTTCTGTACTCCCTTTGTAAAATTTATAAAAAGAAAGATTCATGGCGCCAGAGGTTACCTAGCGCAAATATTACTTCAATTCTCAATTTGAAATCCAAGAGCTCTTTTGTTTATGATAAATTTTATGATGTTGAAGAAAATAAAAATATCATCTTGTCACTGCAAAATTTGAGAAAACTTATCATAAAACTCAAAATGATAAATGTTTGCTTACAAATAGAAGATACATTTTAAATGAGTTTGAAGTAGTGCTAATTTATAGCTAACAGGGAGTTTTAATCAGTTTGAATTTAATACTTCTTCCTTGACTTCCTCTTCCTCCTCCTCTTTTCTTTTTCTCCTTCTAAGAAGACAAAATGACAAAGTCATCTACATTGCTGGAAATAATATAAAACATCTAACCTAAAAGCTTTGGTATTAAACATGATCTTCCATCCCAGCATCAGCCTGGCTTGTTTAGGTATTTCCACCGGACCCCTTTTGCCCAAAACCCACAACTGAATACAATCCAGTCCCACCATTGGAAGACTTTCCTGGCTATAAAACTTGCCCAGTTCAGACTCCGTATCCTCCATTACTAGGAGTTTTCACTTCAGTCACACTCATAGATTCCAGGAAGTTTCCACTACACTTGGCTGTTAAAAGCACCCTCAAATGATCCCCAATTCTAGCGATCTCTCACTGTACTCTCTCCCTCCATCCCTCCCTGACCTTACATGATTTCTCCTTCCTATTGAGCTCTAAACTAATGGAATCATAATTATTATTAATTGTATTCTGAAAGTTAACTATATAGTTTTATTTTTAAAGAATAACTTTTTAAATTTATTTTACAGTCAAGGGGCATTTAGATTGTTTCCAGGTTCTGGCTATGACAAACAAAGCTTCTATGAACATAGTTGTGCACATGTCCTTGTGGCACGATTGAACATTCTTTGGGTATATATTCAAAAGTGGTATTACTGGGTATTGAGGAAGGTTATTTCCTAATTTTCTGAGAAATCGCCAAACTGATTATCTGACAGGGCTGTACTCCACATCCTCTCCAGCATAGGCTATCATTGGTGTATCTGATTTTGTATTCTGACAGGTGTAAGATGGTATCTCAAAGTTGTTTTGATTTGACATTGAGCCTATAATTTGTGATCTTAGAGAAGCTAAAGAAGAAGGTGTACCCAAAGAAAATCATATAGATATCTTCCTGGATATTGGAAGTAGACAAGATTGCCAGGAAAAAGTTGGGAGCAC
>LOEQ01005580.1:109836-121098 GCA_001685075.1 Bramus lutescens | reverse complement strand
ATATATATATATATCAATGATTCAAATAGAATTTGTTGAGTTAAAATGAGCACAAAAATCAAAATTTCAAAAATTATTTAAGAATAATTATTTTGGATTTTAATACTAATTATGGTCTTAACAGTGTTGAAACATTTTATTTCGTAAAAAATCTGAGAAGCAAGTATACAATTGCTTCTCCATTATTTTTTTCACTTTGGGAAAACATTTGGTTTATGAAAAAAATATAACCAGCATTTTGATAACTTTAGAATTCACACAGGCAATATTCATCTGGAATATTGTTTGGCATTTATTCATCTGAAATTCTGCCTGCCTAGTCCAGTTTCTTAAGCAAATGAGACTTCAGCTGATGCACTTGCAGGTGCTTGTCTTTGTCCTTTTGAGACTAGGTTAAACACAGCTGGTTAACTCTGTCTACAGTTTGAAAGAGTTAGCATTTATTCTCATGTTCTTTCTGTCCTTAATTAAGGAAACAGATTTTCCCCAAAATGCCTTCTTGAAAGTTTAAATGGTACTATGTTGAGATAAAGAAATCTGTTACTTCTCTTTATTTTTCTTGCAAAATGTCTCTCATTTTGTGAGATCACTTTTCAGAGATATTTCCATTCACCCATATTCCAGCAGCAGGTGACTTGTGGTTCATTTTAAAAAAAATATAAAACTTTTAAACATGAATTTTGGAAAATTAATCCCAATTATCATCTTTTCAATTCCATTATACTTTGTGGTATTCTGTTTCACAGTATGCTTCTTGGACTACCATGCATTATGTAATGCATATGACTATATCACAGATTGACTTCCTTTTGTATCACTATTCACATTATTTACTATTGTAAATAATAACACAACTGAATAATATTATCTTACATCAATAATCAATTGGAAGCTTGAAACAAAATTACAGTTTCCTCACCTTTCTTCTGCGCTTTGAATGCTCACTGGCTGGAACATTTCCCTCTTCCTGTCATCCTCTGTGGTGGGTGCGGATAATAAAGAATCATCAAGGGGGGGCAGCCATTTGAGTCCACATTATGAAATATAAAAGCCAAAGTATTCTGGATAATAAAATGTGATTATCGAGTTCTTGTGAAAATAATAGCACTGAGGTACATTATTTTAGGATAGAGACACTGTCACTGACAAAAGAGACATCATGGTCCTTACACCTGGGGAAATGACTCTCTACTTTAATGGACTATTCTTCTAAACTCAATTTTCTGCAATGATGACTACCTGCATCCTTATTTTAAGATACAGTTTTGTTCATGATGGTATCTTTGATTTAGTATTCTTAACTACATCCTCCTAAAAAAAGTTTCCATTACAAAATCTCATTTGTGGAAACCAATGGAGTTCCACCAAATGACTATCTATTTATTCTTTTAATAAGTCTAAAATATCGTTCATTTTAAAATTAAATATTATGTATTGCCCAAGAGAGTAGCAACTCTTTAATACAAGTAAATCACTCATTAAAGTATTTGAAATCAATATCTACTATTTCAGGTAGTTAGAGATGATAATTTATACATGTTATGATTTCTAATTCAGGGAATCTAATGTGATGTAACCATCACATGACACAAATTATTTCTCTAAATGGCTTTTTCTCTCCAAGGACATATTATTTTCAATTCTTGATTTTAACTGACACATAGACAATCAGATACAATTATGTTCTCCATCTGTCATGTGGATGACGGTCTCCTGTAATGAAGTTGGTCCATTAAGATATTTTAGTGTTTATGTTTTCTCTGACATTTCATGGACCTTCCTTAGAAGACAATTCTAGAAGCTTTATCTTTTTTTCTTGTCTCCTGCTTTATGGTAGGGGAAATACACTTACCAACATGATTTGTTCTTGAGAAACATTCCAAAACGTTCAAATATTTTATGGAACAGACTGCTCTTATCAGTTTAGAAATGTCTGATTAATGTATTTCTAGTTTTTATAGCAATTATAGATGAGCTGCATTGTATATTTGCTTGTTTCAGTCAGCATTGTTCTGCTTTTTTAATATACACTGTTAAGTTCAGACCATGTTCACACGTCAAATGCAATAATTCATTTTTTCTTAGAAAAATATATAAAGTAGTAACTAAAATAATTCCTATTCTAAAGTGTACAAAATTGAAGAACAGATTAATTAATATTTTAGTATGACCTTTATAAAGACCATACATTTGGTAAACAATTTTTTTATTTATAGCCATAATTATGTGGCTTATGTTGTACCATGATAATTCTTTCTCAGATGACCAAATATACTTCTGACAATATCCACATCTCAAGTTTTCCTCAAACTTAGATGTGTCCTTCCTCATTCTTACACCATAGAATAAGTCATAGCTTTCTCCAGACACACAGCAAGATTAACTCATTTAAAAAAGAGAAGGAATCATCTCTTTAGAAGCCTTGTAAATTTTGATTATCCTTCTGCAAATACATTCTTACTCTTCTACTATAGCTGATTGGAGGATTATTGATTAGGTAACATTTTCTCCTCAACAATGGAAGATTTCATTATACAAGTCTATGAGAATTATGTTCTCCTCATTACATATTAAACTCATGGGTATATGAGTTTAGCTCATTTCCTCCACCTATTGTATAAACTTTTTGGGGCAATCAACCATACATAGCCGATATTTGATTTGTCATAAATGCTGATGCTATTGATAGTTAATCTCACCACCCTTACTTGTCTCTTAAATTTGCTGATTAAGTTTATATATCACTGATCATATAATATATAATTAAACACATTTTTTCTTAAAGTATTCAAGCTTGGGGAAAATAATTGTCAACAATGAGGAAACAGCACAGAAAACCAGAATAGTTTAAAATAAACACCTTCTAACTTCAAAGGAACTCTCATAGAAACATTTCATCTAAGTACTCCAAAGATGTATAATGTAGTCCTATTTTTAATCCATTTGTTTATTTCATGTGTATGTGTACTCGGATGCCAGTTTGCTGAAGGGAGTCTCTTATTTATCTTTCTACCATTAGGGTTCCTAGGATTAATCTTGACCCACTGTGCCACATCACTGAAGTAATGGAAGTGAATCAACCTATTAAAAGGAGAGCAGGAGTGGAGAGTAATAATTTATTTATTGATTTTCATTTTTCTATGGAGGGAAGATATTTATATATTTGGACAAAATACAGACTGATCATTGCTTCTAAGAAGAGTCAGGGTGAGCCATCTCCCTAGAGACACTGGGAAATTAAGTTAAGCATATTCAGTACAGCATTTCTCAGTTCTGTCACTCAGAGTCCCAAATCATCTCACATCTTATGTGCATTCCACTGTTGATAGAAAATTCACCGTTTTAATCTGTTTCTAAATCTAAGAAAAAATAGAGTATGCTGTTAATTGATTCCCTAAAATCCTAATATTGGTTTCTGGAATCCCACTTGAAAGCATTCAGGCTGTTGGAAATCATTCTTCTACATTCAAGGAAGTAGAAAAACCAGAATCAGCAATGGCTAAATCAGGCATTTGCAATTAGACAGCTTATCAATGATGCAAGTGCTAAGCATTGGCTTCTTTGCAGTTATTGGAGCAAAATTTTGATCCACAAATATAAATACTGACAGACAAAATTATATTACTCACATTATCCTGAACTGTCTTATCAAATATGGGTATATTTTCCTCTTGTATCCAATAGTGTAAATGGCCTTGGAACAATTATTATTCTTGTCTTCTGATTGTGAAAAAAAGTATTTCAAACATTGGGAAAATACATCTTCAGATATTTCAAGTATGTAGTATCATTTTCAGTACGGAGACAATACCAAGTCAAAATTTGGAATTATTTTTTTTTAAATCACTGTATTTTTATCTACTTCTTTAATTGTTGAAAGTCGAGGTTTAACACATTTTATCACCTATAAAATGATGTTTTCTGTATTCTATAAAATCTTATGGAGTCATTATGAGATAAATAAATATATATGAACACACACACACACATAAAGTCTCAAGCATAACACGTGATCAGAGTGTGGCAAATTCACTTCAATTCAACCAAAGTATACAGAATACAGATATTTCACAAGTTGAGCACTCTTATTCTTGTGGGATTTGTGTGTGTGTTTATGTATACTTGTAAATGCTATATGTATGCATGCTCATCTATATGGGCATAATACTTGCATATGAATGTGTGTTTGCTTATATCTGTGTAGATGCTCAAAATTATTGTATGGGATATTTAAATTGTTTTTCCCTTTGTGTAATATACAGAGTCTCTCAAAGAGCCAGGAGCGCCAGATAGTGTTGTGTTATGACTTTAATCACAGTGCTCTGGAAGCAGAAGCAGGCAGATCTCTGTGAGTTCAAACCCTAGTTCCAGGACAGCCTCCAAAGCTATAGAGAAACCCTGTCTTGAAAAACAAAAACAAAAAACCTAGGAGCTTAAAGTTAAGTTTAATCTATCTAGTCAACTTGTCCCAAAGATCTTCTCTTCTTCCTTAGTGCTGAGACTACAGGTAGCCACAGAGCATAGCCGGTTTTTCACTGTACTTGTTAGGTTCTCTTATCAAGAGTTTTATGCACTGAGACACTCTTTGTAGGAGAGCAGAGACATCACCAAGTCAAGTTTCCTGTGCCATATTAGTAACACTGATTTTCTGTAATAACCATTCTTTATGTGAAAAATAAAAAGAAATACACTCTTCTTATTTAAAAAATCCAACTATTATTTAAATGTAGACTCCTACCTGGCATCTATCTATTTGAATGTGACATCTAGAATTTTATAATTAGAACTCTCCTTTATCAAGGTTTATTTATGTTTCTTGATGAGTTGCTTAAAATCTTGCTATTGCTTTTGAATTCTTCAGTAATTTAACAAAATTTTTAGGTGAGATGTGTAGTTGTCTTAGAAGCTATCAAGAAAAGATAAGAACCAAGTAAATACACAATGTGGAGGAACAATATCTTACTTATAGAAAGTAAAGTGGCAATTTTTAAATAAAACTTACAAAGAAATCATATGAAATAATCAGTACAATGATGACAATTTCACATATTATTTTCATTCCTTGACCTTTCTCCTTAAACTTTTCCTACTTCATTACTTAAATATTTCACATTTATCATTTTTCTACTTTCAAATCTCTTAGATCTATTGTTCTCCTATCTACTTTCCTTACATTTCATTTTTCCTTGTGTATGGTCATTTTTCCCAGTACATAAAATCTATGTATACATACACATATAAGTTCAAAGCTTACATTGAAATATTAGAGAACATTGTATATTTTTCTAAGACATTGTTCCCTCAGTTAAAAAATATATTCATATCAATTCTTCATTTAGTAGTTTGCTATCAAATGGTTGGCAAATAATGTCTCTCATATATAAATTTGAAGAGTTTGATGATTATGATATATTTACATATGAAATAAGAATTATTAAGTACACATAGATTCCATATGTAGATTTTTTTTAAGTTAATGACTTAAAGGTAATCTTTTTTGAAGTAGTTCCCTGGGGGAATATAAATTTTCCAAATCAGAGCTGAATTTTTTTGTACACATCAGGATTCTGTGTATATACTTACTATTAATTTACTTTCTGCCAGTTCCATTCTTCATTTCCCCATTCATTAAATGGCACAGAGCCTAGTGTTTTTTGCAATAATGATCTTAATTATTTAAGATATTTATATTTATATAATTTATATAATGTATTATTATCATTTAATTCTCTTTCTCCAACAACTTTGAGCTCCTCATCCAGCTCTCTATACATCCAAAGTTATAGCCTTTTTCTAGATGATTCCATCCATCCCTCCATCTTTAGTTAGCCCATCAGGTACAGTGTTGTTTTAGGTAAATACTCTTGGGTGTAGAGCCTGCCCTTGTTTGTGCCTCATATATTAGATATCATACCTTTAAAGAAAACATCTTTCTCTTTACCAGCAGCAAAACAGCAACAATTGTTCCTCAGCTAGGGGCAGGACTGTGGACCTTCTTTTAATCTTCAATCCTGTGACTTTGTCTGGGTTTAACATGTAACTATTTGTGTGCACTATCACAGTTTCTGTGAGTTCATATGGGTATCTCCTCTATTATGTCTGCCAACTGTTTTCTGATGTCATTTAGCACCTCTGACTAGTCAAATATTTCCACTACCTTTTCTGCCTAGATCCCTAAGTCTTTGGGGACATGGGCTTGATATAGGCTCTCAACTTAGGTCTGAGAATTCAAAAATGTCTTTTTTTCTAAACGGTAAGCAGTTTTGGATTCTATGTTAGTCAGTCACCATCATTTTCAATGAGAAGATTCTGTGCTGAAAGTTGAAACATGCTTTGGTATATGAATATGTTAACATATTACTTTGGATGTTCTATTATCATGTTCCTTTATCAGATCAGTAATAGTAGGATTCCCCCTATGGTTCAAGACCTAATTCGCCTTACATTCTCAGTCTTATTATGAGTGTCAGGTATNAGTGAGTCTTAAATCAAATCAAAAAGTGTTTGGTTACTTCCATAACATTCAGGCAACTATTAAATTTGTTAAGCAGGTCATTATGGCAGCTTACAGTATTCAACAGTTGTATGAGACCGATGATTGCTTTTCTCCTCTGATAAAGTGCATAACTGCATCGTGAATGCTAGATGAAACTTCTAGTTGAAAACAAGCTGGATTTTGCCATACGTTTTGATATAAGTTTATGGTGTCTACAACCCTAGGGACTTACTGTAATGTTATGGAGGGTAACTAACAGTGTATCCCTTCAGTTGTTGGAGATCTATGGGATGCCACTGTTCACTGACTCAAATCAACCTTTAGTGAGAAATATTTCATACTTAATTACTTTCTGTCTAATAAATAATAAAATAAATATTAGTATTTTTTCTTTTAAACTACTATCTGTCTTTACAGAAAGCATGAATAACATTTGGGACTACTTTTCTAACAGAATATTATAAAGATATGATATCTGAGAATGGGTGGCTTGAATGAGATAAACCTGATATTGTCAAGCATTAGAATACTAGACCCCCTCTGACAACAGTGCTGGAGTTCTGACTGTGTCAGAGGAAATATTTCTATGGCAGAGGACTTTGGGCTTTCATAGTCTTACACCATCCCCAATTTTCTCTCTCTGCTATATCCTTGTGATTTAGATGTATCTCTCAACTTGCTGCTCTAGGGTTCACGATTATCTATTGTCATGATTCCCTACCATTATGCTGATGGATTGTCAACCGAAATAAAATCTTCTATGTTTCCTTGTTCTTGATGTCCTATAACAGCAAAAGAAATGTAAATAATACAGACATTGGCACAAGGAATTGGCTGTTGCTGTGATAGACCTGACCGTTATTCTTAGGAAAGTGGAAGACTTTGGAACTATAAACTAGAAATGTGGTTGAATGATGTAAGCAGAACTTAATGGATATGTTAGTAGCAGAATCCTGCTTTTAGATTCTATCTCCTAGAAATAATAGAAAAGCTATGCCCATAATACAACAATATGTTTGCCCAAAATAATAACAGAACCATGAACACAACAGCAGACATGATAAGGTGGAAGAGAAGAACCCCATTGGACCCATCTCTAGAAATAGAACAATGGGCAAATAACCTAAAGTGGGAGAATTAATCATTCCCAGGTATGTGCTTAATTTGGTTACCCAATAACAATTGGTCATCTTTGAAATCATATACTTATAAGCAGCACAAAATGGATTTAGCAGATTCTATTTATACATTTATGTGTTTATATACATATGTGTACATAACAATAGTTAAGAGAGAGAACTTGAATTTCAGAAGCAGTAAGTGGAGAAACCCTGGAAAGGCTAGAGTGACAGTATAATACATGGGAGGGGTTAAAGGAAGGAAAGGGAAAGGAGGAAATGAAGAAATTACATTTTAATTGAAATTAATAAATTAATGTGTAGAATTTATTCACAGCTTTTATACTGCAATCAAATGTCAGAACACAGTCTAATGTCATTAAGTTTCTAGAAGATCAAATCATCTCTAATTTTTCAATTGTTCACTTGTGGAAATTTCCACCTCATACATTCATGATATAGTTTGCTAAATCAGTAAAAGGATGAACTTCATTATTCTATTTGTTGTCTCTAAGCATATTTTCCCCAAGTGTTAGATTATGAGTTTGATGAGAGCAACGGGAGGATTATAAAGATTCCAAACCTCTAAAAATCAAATTTCTAAATGATTCACTATATGTATTGCATGTACAGCTTCCTTCATGCACTAATTCAGTTCTTGCCACTTTCTCATTTGGACTTTTCAGCAATAACTGACAAAATAACAAAATAGAATATACTGGTCAGAACTATCAAGGCTTCAGGATAGCTGACCACAGTTTTATCACAGGCTACATATCCTTAGTAGATCTATTTTATCATTCTCCTGAAGCTCCTCTAGGAGCTTTTCTGAGCCTAAGAGAAGCCGCAAACCCTAGGCTACTCTTGATTATTGCTGACTATCTGTAAATAATTTGCTTACTTCATGAAACTTCTTGCATGAATGTTCCTTCTCTTTAAACTTGGCTAAGAAATAGAAAGCGTAGCCTAAGGTGATGTAAGCTACAGTGATAACTTAAACACAAAGAATATGTTTCACATCAAGCAAGCAATTTTTTTAGTCTTTTACAAAGTTAGAAATTACAATGAATAGGATTTGACTAAGTAATGCATACAGAATTACTTAGAATCCATTTGTCAGAAATAAAGTTTGATTGACATTCAGTAGGTTTTTCAATCTCAGACATTCATTGAATTCATTAAAACTCAATTCATATTGAAAAGTACATTCAATTTATTTCTGGTCACAGGAATGCTTTTAGTTTTTTAACAATATAATTTATTGAAACTAGATTTTTTTTCTCATACAATATGTCCCAACCACAGTTTCCCCGCCTGTATACTATCCACCGTTTCTCTTCAGAAAAAAGAAGGCCTCCAAGAGACAATCCAAACAGGAAAAACAAGAGAAAACAACAAAGGCCAAAGCCCTCCTATCAAAGCTGGACAAGACAACCGAGCATTAAAAGAAGTTCAAAGATCAGGCAACGAGTCAAAGACGTACCCACTCCTACTGTTGGAGTCCCACAAAAACACCAAGCTGACAGCCATAACGTATCCACAAAGAACCTGATGCAGATCGTTGCAGGACCTTTGCTTGACTCTTCAGTCTCTGTAAGCCCATATGAGTCTTTCTTAGTTGATTCATTAGGCTGTGGTCTGATGTCCTCCATTCCTTCTTACTCTTACAGTCCTTCCTTCCCAAATTCCATGGAAGGAATGGAAGGAGAGAGTGTGGGGGGACATTTGGAGGGATTTGTGGAAATCTAGTGCAATGGCTGCTTCCTGGACCCTATGAGGGGACCCTAATGAAGACTTCTTGTAGCCAGGCAAGGCTTCTAGTGTTGTGACTGGTTTGCATTCAGTTGAATTTTTGGCCAACGTTGTCCTATAAAGATGCCTAAACAACCCAAGCTGATGCTAGGACAGGAGGTAACTCTCTGAAAACAGACAGCAGATTTCTCTTCTCTTAGCTTGCAGCTTAATATACTCAAACAGAGACTTAGAAGGTAGGTGGATGCTCCATGCATGGACCAGCTTGACATCTCTAAGCTGTATGGATGTTGTCCTTGGCAATGGAGCCCCTGCTGCCAGTGTTCAGAGAGTTACCTTATGTTCCTTCTCCAATATTTTTCCCTATTCATTCAAATTCATCACACAATTTTATTCTTGTCTTTCTTTGAATTTATTTACTTCCATTGCAGATAATTTCCCTGAGCTCCCTAAATGACTGAAGTGATACATCTTATTATGTGTAATTGAAAGCTTCTTTATAAAAGTAAATGCACTGAACTTAAATTATAAACTGGCAAGAAATTACTGTGCCTGCTTTACTTTATAAATTATAACACTTTCCATATTAACTGCTAATATTATTGTATTGGTATACAAATTTGTGTCCCTACCCTGATGACACACATGTTTGTGTTTCACCAATAACTGTTAAATACCTTTGAGTTTTCTATCTTCCTGTCACTGCACTGGTTTACATTAATACTTACAACAAACTTATCTGACTGCTACAATTCCATTCTAAGGTACAGAAGGTCAAGAACAGAATGCTAAGCAATTTGTCCAAAATCATGAAGCTTATGCCTAGTGTAATACTGTTACTGTCTTTCAGAAGTTTGCCTTCTGTCATTTTAATGTATATGATGAAGGAAAAGTATGGGGAATATTAATAGACATAGAGCAATATTTGTTATAAATAAATAGGGACCATATTAATAGCAATAAAATAAATAAAGTAGATGTATTCCTTGATGCAGCAATCTTATACAAACTCATTTGGAGTAATTATCGAATTTAATTTTAGAAAATAACATGATGTTACCCTCCGTTTTCCTTTTTTTGTAAGAGGAAAGCAGCCTTTGGCAGTGGGAAGTTTAGAGGCAAGTTAGAGCTAGTGAAAGAGAATGAATGACAGACAGGCATTTTTATTATTTACATTATAATGATTGCTAGCCCAGCCTAGATAAGCATGTCAATTCATACACAAGAGCAAAACTCTGTTGAGTCTCCTCTCATAAGAAATGATTTTAAACATGGATTTGGTAAATACTCTCTAAGCTGGAATAGAGCTTTCCACAATTCCCACCAGTAGAAAACCGTGTCATCACTTTTGATAAACCACCAAACATACAAGATATATTTCAGAGAGTCTCAGAAATAATGGATTCTATAAAGGAAGAAACAAATTGTTTTAATGTGAAATATGGCATGCAAATTATTTTTTTTAGTTTTTTAAATTTATTTATTTACTAAAAATTTCCACCTCCTCTCCTCCTAACATTTCCCTCCCATGCTCCCCATTCCTCCTCCCTCTCCCTCTTCAGTCCTGTGGGAAGTCCAATTTCCTTCCCCTTCCATCAAGGTCTAGGAAGGTGAGCTTCCAAACAGACTAGGCTCCCAAAAAGCCAGTACATGCAGTAGAATCAAAACCCAGTGCCACTATCATTGGCTTCTCAGTCAGCCCTCATTGTCAGCCACAATCAGAGAGTCCAGTTTGATCACAAGCTCCATAAGTCCCCGTCCAGCTGGCCTTGGTGAGCTCTGATTAGATCAGTCCCATCGTCTCCGCGGGTGGACGTAACCCTAGCGGTCCTGACTCCCTTACTCATGTTCTCCCTCCATCTGCTCCTCATTTGGACCTTGGGAGCTCAGTCCAGT
>LOEQ01005580.1:71631-86536 GCA_001685075.1 Bramus lutescens | reverse complement strand
TTCATTTACCTAGATTTTCCATATCCAGCCAGCCCTCAGTTTGTGTTTTCTTCAGTGCCTCCATTTTCAAGTCTTGAACTGTTTCCATTATCTGTTCGATTGTTTTTTCTTGGTTTCCTAGGGTATCTTTTACGGATTTATCCATTTCTTCAAACTTTTTGTTATTCTTCTCATCCATTTCTTTGAGGGACTTTTTCACATCCTGTTTAAGGAACTCTATTGCTTTCATAATTTCTATTTTTTTTCTACTTCTTCTGGATTAGTGTGTTCAAGTCTTCCTGTTGTCTGTTCACTGGGTTCTGGTGTTATCATGTTGTTTTTCAGATTGTTGGAGGAATTCTTGCATTGGCACATGCCCATGTCTTCCTTCAAATGCTCTCCAATGGATCTTCTGGTACAGGATCAGGGCCCGCTGCTGTCCAGGGACCTTGCAGAAAAAAGGGCTAGTTTGCTGCAGGCAGGCTTAGTGAAACAAAGGAACTCCTGCCCGGTTGCACTCACCTCCCCTGTCCAGCCCCAAAACAGGCTGAGCTGGGGAATCTTCTGGCCCCAAAGAAGGGAAGGGGAGCATGGGTGTAAGCTGGGATGGGATAGGAAGAGAGAGGTAGTAGACGGGGGAGATAAGCTCCTGCAGAATGACCAGAGAGATTAGGGGGTTGAGGAATACTTGTGTTCCCTTTCCATGGCTTCTGCTGGACAATCAGGAACACACTCACCTCTCCATGGTAATGTTACTTTTATTGTGTCCTTTACTCAAAACAAACTTCTTAAATTCACTAAACAATATTGGTATTTTTCAAGCTCTTCTTGTTCCTTGCTCTAAAAGTTAAACAGAGCAAACATGCAAAATGAAATATTTGTCTTAAATCTTTTGCTAAGGGAGTTGGCGGAACTCCAAACACAAAAGAATTTAAAAATATACTAGTTTTTATTTCTCTTGGGAACATAGCACTTACTTTATAAACAAGTTTGCACAATTAAATATCTTGTAAAATGTTATAGTTTATTATTCATTGTAGTTGCTTTCTGAATCCTACTGCCTAATGTATTATAAGATTCTGTCAACATATTGTTCTTAAATATAATTTAAATGCTACAGTGCACAGAATCATACTTTTATTTGTGATTATCACAATTAATATGTATAAGTAGAATAATAGTCAAATAAGATCTGTGTAGCTCTGTCTGATAATATAGGTATTGTAGAAAGATATATTTGGTCATCTTTTGCAAAACATAAAATATCAAACTATTATTAATCTCCAATAAGTTAAGTAATTGACACAAGGATATTTTATTATCTTAATTGATAAATTCTGCACAAAGAAGAAAAGTATGGTTTTTAATAATCAATCATAGAAAATAATTGATATTACTGTGTAGAGCATATTTGAATATTACTTTTATTAACTTCTATTAGTAGAGGCTTTTATATGTTTTAATCTATTTTTCAAACAAAATGCTAAATTACAGAAAGGTGATACTTGTGGTTCTTTTTTAAGGTTAATTTTTTAAACAACTAAAACTAATTAAAGAAAATGAATTAGGGATAAAGGGGAAATTTCATTCAAGCAAAGTTTTTAGTCATTCACTTGTGGTTAATAAGTGCATTTATGTGTCATGTACTTTTCTATCAGGCTTAAACTGTATTTAAAGATTCCACAACATAGATTTGCCATTTTAAGTTTAAATGACTTCTCAAAAATTTCTTAAAATTTGAGAATTTAGAAAGCTGCTCTAAATTGGATTGAAGTAAGTTATAGTTTCCTTTGTATATGAGCTGTTAGGATTACTCATTCTTTGAGAGAGAGAAGGATGGCTTTTAACGAAGACAATTGGAGGGAAGTTAGACAAATAATTAATGTAGAATATTACTCTATTGAGAGTTTTATACGGCACGTCAGCTTAGTTAACTAACAAAATCTGTATATGCAAATAATGACACTAATAATTTTTTTAAAAAATATCTTTTAAAAGTCTTACAGTTTCTTAACTCAGCACTTTCTAGCTAATGAGAAGAAAGCCTAATTCTTTCCAGGCATATTTCTATCGACTCTACAGATTAAGAAAGTGCAGAATAACATTTAATTTACATGAATACACACGTGTTTATAAAACAGCAGTGAAAAGATGCAGAAACTAAAATGCATGCTACATTCTTATTCTTTAGCTTTTCCAGATTCACTCTTTTAATGAAGAAATCATGTCAAACAGGCCAAAATACTTACTTTTAAAACTTCATTGAAATTTACTGTTTCTTATTACTCTCATTTCTCTATGCCACAGAGCACTTTTAATTAAGGTTATATGCATCCAGGGTCATTAATAATCTGCTGATTAATTGCCACCCCATGATTATAAGATGGCTACTTTGGAAAGGTTATAAATTATGTCTATGCTTGAAATGCTAGACCACTCAGACTGAGTAAAAACAAACAGAAAAGACTAATGGGGAAAATAGAGGGAAGATGAAGAAAAGAAAATAGGAAAAGAATGGAGATGAAATAACTCATCTAGATCTCATTTTTGTTGTTGTCCATTATGTTGTACCTGTCTTTATAAAGATATAAAGTATACAAGTGACAGGGTTTTGACTAAATTGGTTTTAGAAGAGTCAGTTTATGTTGACAGACATATGTTGTGTTTTATTCTAGATCATCCCTGAGATATTCTTTTTTATTTTTTAATTTATATTTTAAGATCAATGTAGTATTTTCATATCAATTATAGTCTCATCACAATTATTTGCTGAAAATGTTGCATAAATATTGTCTTTCCTTTGTATCAACACTATAAGATTATATGTGATATTTTAATTAAAAATTGTTTTCTTTGCTAACTTACTTGTGGCTTTTACATTCTCAAGAATCTGAGCATTCTTTCTATATCTGAAAATAGTTGTGGTGGACCTAGATTAGAAGGGCTATCCTCCTGAACTTCAAGAATATGAAGTGTAAAGAGATAAACAGAATTTCAAGAAATTTATAAAAACTTGTGGATGATGGTGCTGCTTATACATCTTTTGTCCTTCAATTTCTAAAGAAGAATCCCACCCAATACACAAAAAGTATATTAATCAATAAAAACCAGAGTAAGATCAACTAAGATTAAAGTACCTTGCCAAACTTTATAAAAGTTAGCAGTCAAATATTTCTATGACTTCACATGAATATACTCCGACATCACAGAATTTTCCGTTAATGGTGTACAAATCTGTAAGAAAATTTCAAATGTTCATAATATGCAACCATTGCCATGCCATTTTGCTGATCAAAATATTCCAAGTCAATTCTGTGCAATTATTTGTTGTTCTTATTCCCATCCTCAGCTCCAACATCCATTAATGTACATCTCCACATAAATCTTTATATAATGTCATATCTATTCATTTTTCTATCCTGAGAATTTCACAAAAATAGAATAGCAACCCTTCTGTGGATAGTAAGAACTCCACTATTCATACATTCTGCTGTGTAACAACACTCTTAAAGCCACTGCTACAAAGTCACACTTTATAATATATATCCTCTGCCTACCTTTGTTTGCAATATTATGAATAATATTAATAAATATTGATGTGATTCCTCTTTTTTATTATTAATATTAATAGATGTCCTTGTCCAGGTTTTGTGTCAATATACCTTTTCATGTATGTTATGTATATATCTAGGAAATGAAATTCTTTGTCAAGTATTTGCTAATTCCATTTTTAAGAATTGGGAGGTTATTAGACATATATCTAGCTGAATACATCATTTTAAATGTACTCAACAGTTCCTGTGGGTACTATACTATTTTTAGTTCTGTTGTTGATTTATGGCTATACTCGTGAAGCTATATCTCTTGATGATGATGTACATGTACTTAGTAATTAATGGTGGTGATATCAATGGTTATTGTATATTTACAGCATATTCAGAGTTCCTGTTGCAGAAAACTTAACTAAGGACTTTTTCATATTTTTAAATTCGTTCATTTTTGAGGAACTCTACATCCTTTTTATAAATGAATGTTATATTCTCATTTTAGACTTTTACAACATCCTTTTCCACATTATGGACTGTTTTTTTTTTTCACTGTCTTTTCTACTTTTTTCAAGTAAGCAAGATTTTTAAGTTTGCTACTTTGTTTGGTTACTTTTAGATATTTTTTCAACTACCGTTTTCCTGGATTTTGAAATAAATATTAATACAAATTCTCAAAAGTTAAAAAATCAAGAAAATTAAATAGTTCATAATGTGAAAAGACATATACATGTACATCTAAACACATCAACCATATAAAAATAATAATATAATAATTAATAATAATTATTACCTAACACTCAGAAAACATCTGAGAAATGGTATCAGAAAAACTGTAAGAGCCAGAGGATGAGAAGTTATAGAGTGAGGCTTCGTGTTATGATTATGACTGAGGAACTACATTTTTGAAATATCAAGAACAAGGCTGCTTAAACAAGACCTGAGCAATTTATAAGCACTGGACATCCCATATAAATAGACACTTGACTGGGTTCATTGCAAGATGAGGCCCTGATTGGTTATCTAGTGCCAGGTGATTAATAGTGCATGTATTGCAGACAACATGGAATGCATTTTACATATTATTTTTTATATGGTTGATATGTTTAGATATATATGTAACAAGAATGGGTAAAGAAGAAAAGGCCTTGAATTTGGGAGGGAGAGGAAATTAAACATGGAAAAATCTAGGTAGAAAGAGAGGGAGGAGGATTTGTCATATAANTTAATATAATATTTAGCATGCATTTGTTTCCACACCACTGAGACTTATTTTATTTATAAAGTTGTCTTTGTATTTTTTGAAAGTGAAATCACTGTCTGTGATTGTAAATTTCTGTATTTACCATTCCATGTTGTTTAGGTTTGTGATATACTCTGTGGTTTCACTATATATCGCTTTGTGATGTGTTTTGATTTAGAGCATGTGGTTCACGTTTTGTTGCTACATATAAATGGGGTGCTATTCTGGATTCAGATTGATATTTTAATCTTAACTACACAATTAAACAGATATATACTCTTTATTTGGAGTCTATATTTTGACCTTGATTACCCAAAACAACTATGATCAAACATGAACTCTTAACCTACAGATGCTTCCTGCGGGTTCATCTAAAAACTTTCTGCTCTCACTTTCATATTTGGTTTGCATATCATCGCAATCACTTCAATTCTCTAAATCTCAGCCTTGCTACACTAATCAGTTTAATGTATAGTCTTAAAAATGCTTCAAAACAATATTATAGCTGCTTTGTTTCCCTGGTGTGTAAGAAACATCTGTCAATCAACACAGTAATATATTCTCATTTTATTATGTGGTAAATACTGCACCATGTGCTTCTTCTATTTGCAGAAAATTAGGTCTTTCTAAACTTTTACATCTTACAGTAGGCTTTATTTGTATAAGCTTTCTGTTTTTCGAAGTCAAGGCATCTGAGTGTTAATACATATTTTATTTATTATTTAGCTTCACATTCCTCCTCCATATAACACATTTATTCTCCTGTTTTTAGTTTTTAGTTTAGTGTTGATGAGTCAAAAATGTATGTTTGGATTTCTATTAGGTGACATTCTAAATATCTGCATTTGGAATACAGTATGCATAACACTACAGAAAAAATGTCTCTCCTCTTCATGACTTGCTTCTCCTCCTTACCTCTGCTTTAAGGTAACCTTTGTGTATGGTATATATGTCAAAATGTTTCAAGTGTCTTCTCTGCCTCTGTCTCTCTGCCTATGTCTCTGCCTCTGTCTGTTTCTGCCTTTGTTTGTCTCTTTGCCTCTTTTTTCTCTCTTTGTGTAAACAGGTATGTGTACATCAGCATGTGTTGTGTGTGTGCTTGGGTGTGTGCTGTGTTTTTTCTTCACCCATCCTCAAGTCTGAGATTATTATATTGATATCACTCATGTTGTTCGTAACTGTTTCATTACTTATTTCCTTACTATCTAGCTCTTTGTCTTCTTCCTTCATTTTTTCTTTTCTTTTCGTTTTTTTTTTTTTTTGGTAGAGTTAAGGATCTTGCTCTGTTGCCACCAGGCACTGAATGCATAGAATTTAAGCATTCTTGTGTGTTAGCCTCTAAGTAATAGGGACTTAATATGCACAATACAATGGCAAGTCTAGTTCTTCCCTTTTATGATCAACCCTCTATAATGTCAGAAGATCAGATTTATATGAATAAATAATATTACTTTCATTTCTTAGAAACCTTGATTTTTTATTGGTTAGCATACTATTATATACAAAATCCACCCAGTTTTATTATGGGATTCTTTACTATTTATTTTCAACATGGGCATTAGTGATCCCTTTTGGAACATGGCACACATTTATTCACATAGCCTTCATTGATAGCAGTTTATTTCTTTATTTTCATCTTTCCTTTTTTTTTTCTTTTGTCTCCATCAGTAATTGTTTGATCATTAACTTGTGTTTGTTGTTTAGTCCTCACAATTCAATTGGCCTGCCTGCTGTCTTTTGCAGCAAAGCCCTTGCAAAACAACACAAAACACCCAATTTCTTCCTATTTCCTTCTTTCAAGTTTTACTTATATTTAATCATATATGGGTTTTTATTTTGCTTTGGTTTCACATCTTGTAATTCCTACATTCTCTCCTTTATAATTGGGCAATTGAGTTTGTTAGTGAAGAAATCTGCCACATGTCTTGTGGTTGTATCTCTGCTCTGAGTCTTCTTGGAGGACAGGAGAAGATCTCTGAGAACCATTAAATATTTTTACAGGTTTTCTTGGAATTTTCTTTTTACTGAATTCTCTTCCACATTTAATGTCTCTACTGCAACAAAAATAATCATTTATTACTTTTCATATCTCTGAAAAAATAATTTGTTTTCCTTATGTCTAAAGAAGTTTGAATTTTTTTTCTAGTTACTATGCAAAGAACAAAGAGAGAAAAGCAGTCAATAGTCCAACGCAGATGTAAAGTCATGAAACTCAACACTGACCAACCTGAAAAGAAGGTATCTTCAGTTGTATTAATGTCATCATATGCTATGGAATAATCCTACTGTATACTGTGAAGTGAAAAGCTCCTACTATTATTAAAAATATGATTGACCTATATCCTGGCAAAATGTTCAGCACAGAGTGAATGCTGGGAGAAAAGAGGGTGGGGTCAGAGGAGTCAGGAGCCAGACACAAAAGAAGCAGCAAGGGAAAATTACAGATGAGGTAAACAAGCCACTGAGCAACACATAGATGAATAGAAATGGGTTCATTTAAGTTAGAAGATCTGCCTGGAGACAAAGCTAAGCTATTGCTTGAGCGTTTATGATCAAGGATAAGTCTCTGTGTGGTTATTTAGGAAGTGGCTGGCATGACATAGCTACTTGAAGGGCAGTCTAGATGGAAAACCCTTCCTAAATTTATATAAAGTGGTCATGACACTGAAGAGTAGTTGGGGCATATAGACAATTATGGAAACGGAACAAATACAGTACTCATTTATAAAATTCTCAAAACTCAAAAATTAAATTTAAAAGTATAGCTTTCTGCTTTTCTTTATTACCTGGTTTTCCAAATAATTGGTCCTTCTATTTCCTAGCTATAAGAAGGATGCCTTCAATGTCTGTGAAAATGGCTAATATGATGTCTAAAAGCTACGCATGAAAATAGTTTTATATAGTATAAAATAGTTATGTCCTCTCTGTGTATGATTAAGCAATTTTAAAATTTGAATATGTATTCCATCTCATTTTGTGTACTTTATGTTCTTCTCCTATGGTAACTATTATTTGTATAATTTTTGTGATCTTTCTCTATAGGAATTGTTCATGGGTAGTGAATGTGTGATTGTGTGTATATGTCTGTATATATGTGTATTTGATATATTTTCAGTTAAGGCAATTTAAAAGAAGAACAATGTGGATTTGTACTTGCATTCTCCTTTCTTAAATAAGAATATGAACATTTGATGTTAATTAGTAATTTTGACAAAATTCTTTTCAATAATTCATGAATATATTATTTTAATTAGCTCATTTCATCGATGATAAACAACTGACTAGGACATTAGGCCATTATATCAATTAATAGTTATGTACTTGAAAATTTTGTATAGCATTCCATTTAGTTTACATATTTATTTTCCCCAGAGTGGGTCATGATACATTTTGGCCATCAGCAAAGGACAACAAGCAAAAGTCAATTGAGCAATGAGAAGTCGACTTCCTTTTTGTGGTATAGAATTCTAACCACTTTAATCTGTAATAATTGCACATTATATTGTGTTACAGTGACCAGTACTAAAAGAGAGAAAGTAAGACAGAAACAGACATGCAGACTTCATTGACAGATGGAGATTAACACATGGTCTTGTCTGCTTCAAGAATGTGGGGAAATGTCATGTATCTGGGACCCAGAATGTAAATAGGTGTATTAAGTAGTCTTAAATACCATATAAGTGATTTAACTGCAAAAATATCCGTATATAATAATACATAAAAATCCATATATATATATATATATATATGTATATCCATATGTATGATTCTCCATATCCCTTTAAACTGAACAGTGTAATTGCAATGTGATCTTTTATGTGGCTGTGTTTTACCAAAAGAAAATATAAGAACTTTAAATCCCCTCGGAATTATTTTTCTTAATACACAGAAGCTTATAGCAAATAACTGTATTTTATTGTCCTTTATTTAGTAAATTATTTTCAAAAAATTTTTTGAGAATTATCTCATCAAAAAATTCAGTACTTACATTTTTGCTTCTGATTATTTCCACAAATTTTCCTTATTACTAAAATGGCCAATGATGTCAAATGTAAAACCTTTTCAACTTCAGTTAACATTTTTGGTAAACAGGAAAGAAAATGGGAAATCCAGTATTCTATACTGTAGTTTTAGCTAAACTGAGATACACAATAAATATTGACCTTTTTAGAATAACTATTTTATGTATTTAAAAATGCAAGCACATGCACACGTCTACTTTGTGTCTCATGACATATTCTACACAGTAAACTAGTGATTTAAGAGCCACGTAAAGATGAGGAGTTAAAACAGACAGATAAGAGGAGAGATCCGGAAGAAAAGGGATGTTGAGAGTTTTGGGAGTTGCCAAGCATGCCAGCTGTCATTTTCAGTGCTGTCTTTGAATACTCTATCATTTCTCTAGTTTTCTTTGTTTTAACGATGTCATGTGCCATGAGCTGCAGCTTTGCTCTGGTTTTACTGCCTGTCATAGTCACAGTTGACAAAGCCAGTCTTTTTCCTGTCAGTCAGAGTCCAACTATACCACGGATTTCCTCCTACAGTGTAGAAAATTTATTGCAAAGCAAGGTGCATTTTATGCTTCCAGCTATTGCAGCAATGCTGGTAATAATAACATTGACATCACCCGGAGCAACTGCTATCTGTGACAGAGGAGGTCAAACTTCGGAAGCACAATATATTGCACTGGAGAATATCTTCAAGTAAAGATCGTGATGTTTTGAAATCGTCTATTAGAAATAAAGCTCCCAAATTGTTCCTAATATTGCTATGCTTATTTTTACACTGATTCATGCGAAATGTTGTGCAAACATAATTAGTTGTATAAATCTTATTGTGAAACTTATGTAAAGATGTTTGCAAGTTGTGAAGTTTACATGAAGAAGTGAAATGAAATGTGAATTTCGAGATTTCTTCTATGTAGAGGGAGGATGAGCAAGAACATCTGTACGTGCCTTTCTTTCAAATCCCATCTAGAGTAAATACACACACACACACACACACACACACACACGTGTATAACTGGTCAGTACCTCTTTTATAATATTCCACATACGTAAAATTGAAGAAATGATAGTACCTAATCTCACTGTTGAGTTTGGCATCTCCATCATGTCTAAGGAGATGTAGATACCTTGTCCCCTCTTTCTCTACATCTTATTATTCCATACATGACTTCCATTCCTAACTGCTGATTTATTCATCCCCAATTAAACAACTACAATTTTTTTTCATGCCTGTTAATTTTCTGTTTGCAGTGGAAACTCTTTGTTATCATAAAACAAACAATCTATATTGTCCCTCATGAGGCCTTTCCTAGTTTCTCGGTCTGAATGACAACAGGTCGTGGAAGAATGAATGAATGAAGACATTCCTCATCTAATATGGTACCAATATCTCCCATTCCCACCACTCCTCGTCACAGTTTTTTCCCTTAGTTTGATGCATAAATTTCGTGATAAACAAATTAGCATAACACAAACCATAGCGTTTCCAGAAGATGCTATCACTTTTTCCATACTTCCCAGATTTCATAAAAGAATTCATCAGAATAAATTGAGAATCTATCATATAGAGTTCATTGAAATAATGAAGTCTATATAGTCAACAATACGAAAGATTCAGGCCCAGCACAAATGTCATTTTTTCAATTATGGTCTTTAAAACAACAATTACCTTTAAATTATTATTGCTACTTTCACCTGGAAGAAAAAAAATACTTAAAACTGACACCTGGGGCGCCTACATGGGATGGAACTAGGCCCTAAACATGTGAACAATTGTGTAGCTTGGTCTCTTTGATGGGTGCCTGACAGTGGGATAGAACCAGGATCTACCTTTATGGAGCCCATTCTCTACGATGGAATGCCTAGCTCAGCCTTGATCCAGTGGGGAGGGGCTTGGTCCACCTTAACTGAATGCTCCAGACATTTTTGACTTCTCATGGGAGGCCTTATCCTATCAAAGAAGAGGATGGGGGGAGGACTGAGGGGTAGAAATTGGGATCAGGAGGAGGAGAACTATGCTTGGATTGTAAAGTGAAAAAGCAATTTTAAAAAATCCAATTAAAACCTTAGTAAACTGAAAAATTATCTCATATTTTAATGTTTATCAGACTTAGGCAATCTACTAATGTGTAGAACATATTCTTTATAGTCTATTACCTGTGATTACCAAATTATACTGATTTTTTGTTTTCAGATTAAAGAATTATTCTAAGTTGGAATCCTTTTTAAATTCCTATATTCTTTTTCCAAAAGAAAGATTGATTAATGCTAGAAATAAAATAGTTGATTAAGTCATGAGTTACTGTAGTTTCTGTGGAAATTACACTTCTTTCTATTGAATAGAATGACATAGATTATAACCATCTTCATATAACAATTTTAGTATCAACTTCATCATCTAAATATGTATTTGAATACTTCTGATGCTCTATGAACTTTAACATATTTAAATGCCATTATCTTTATACTCATATGCTACTAAAGTATAAGTGGAACTGAAGTATTATCTAATTTGTTTAAAACACATTAAGCGTTTAGAACAACTAAAATTTCCATTTTGACAATATATAATTTTAATCTAATATTTTTACATGAAATTATAAAATAAATTCTTGATTTAGTTTAGTCTAAAATTAATCCAAATATATAAAATACTATTTATATTTGATAACTCTTTTGTGAGACGTTTTATGTTAAATTTTTACTATTTTGTTTTCAATTCCTTCACTTAATTTTAAATATTCATTTCCTGTGACTTTCTGACAAGCAAACTACCTTATGGTGGGAGCTTGCTAAATCTTTATTTGTCTAACCATTAACAAATGAAACTACCTTCTTAACAAAATATGAAAGACATGGTTGACTCTCAGCATGAAAGTAGGGTGAGAAAATACTGATCTGTACTTTAGGGTGAAGAGTTGCAGATAGCTATATACTAGAGATTGGAGAATTTTCTGCATGTGATCCTCTCTTTTCTCTCTGAATTTCAGATCCATAACAGATGAAGGCATGGCAGCATTGCTCTAAATACAGGATATTGTTTAAATAGTATGACAGCTACCAAGCACAAAAAGCAATTCAACATGAAGCTCTACTAAGTATTTAAAAGATCCTAAGATCCCATGACCACCATTTATTTTTTATAATTTATTTTGTTTTATTGAAAGATAATAGAAACTATTTTTTTAATTTTACATACCAATCCTCTCCTTCTATTCCCTCCACTTGTTTCCCCATCCTCCATCTCTCCATACTACATCTAGGCTAAGTAAGGTATCCATCCAGAGAGAATAGGTTCCAAAAAGCCAGTAGAAAAAGTGGCCCCACAGTCTGCCTCAGCCATGCAATTGTCCCCCAATTTCAGAGGAACTAGTTTGTTCCTATGCTCATTCCTCCCCTGTCTGGATAGAGTTGATGAGCTCTCATTAATTCAGGTAAGCTGTATCAGTGGGTATCCTCATCATGGTCTTGACCTCTTTTGTTCTTATTCTCACTCTTTCCATCTTCATCTGGATTCTGGGAGCTCAGCCCAGTGCTCTGCTGCAGGTCTCTGCCTCTGCTTCCATCAGTTGCTAGATAAAGGCTCTATGGTGACATTTAAGGTAGTCATCAGTCTGACTACAGGACAAAGCCAGTTTGGGCACCCTCTTCACTACTGCTTAGAGTCTTAGCTGGGGTCAGCCATGTGGATTCCTGGAAATGTCTCTAGTGACAGATTTCTTGCTAATATCATAATGGCTCCCTCAATCAAAATGCCTCTTTTCTTGTTCCCCATCTCTGTACTTCCTCCATCTCGACTATTCTGCTCCCTCAAGTTCTCTTCCCCACTCCTCTTCTCCCCCTGCGCTTTTGCTTCCAACCTCTCTTCTCACCCCACCTCCAGACTCCCACTTTTGGTAGAATATCTTGTCTATTTGCCCTTTTCCAGTGAATCTATGTATGTTTTTCTTAGGGTCAACCTTGTTACTTAGCTTGTCTAGGATCATGAGCACCACTCTGGAAATCAGTATGATGAATTCTCAGGAAATTAGAAATCTACCTACCTCAGGACCCAGCAACACCACTCTTGGGAATATTCTCAAAAGACAGTCAATCACACCACCATTTATTAAGGATATTTACTCCTGAAATACAAAACTAAAAATTGCAAGTTAGGAATAGGGCATAGATAAGTTGAACGTATAGCTAGTTTTCCCTTTAACTCTATTCAGTAGCTTTCCAGAAGTACACACAGCTCTAAAAAAAAATAAAATTTTCTTTTTTCCCTTTGTCTATTTAAGTAATTTAGTGTCTATCCATATTCTTCATGTAAGTAGTCACAAATAAAATCTTTCTTGCCACTTTAACCGGTATGGTACACACACACACACACACACACANNACACACACACACACACACACACACACACACACACACACACACATATATATTCTTAGAAAACATTAGGGTGATATTTTATTTTAATTCACTTGTTTTAGCTTACTTCACACTTTCCTAATTTGGAATGGCTAGTATTCAGATTGTCTAATTTCAATTCCAGTAAAATATATGGAATCTCTTTCTCCCTCTATCTCATTATTTTAAACCAAGCTCTCACATTTTTTTCATCTTTAAATAACGATATGGGAAATGTAAGTTTATCAGCAAATGCATATTAGTATCTGCCTGAAGGCAGTTTAAATGAGGAATGCAATTTGAGTTTCTCAGACCTGACCTAAAATATGTAGTATAAAATACAAAATACTTAACCCACATAGAGAGGAACTCCTTGAAACCCTGAGTGTGAAAGTGTGCTGGAAGAGTGGAACAAAATGAGAAACACATCTTGGTTATAATTATCAACCAAGTGGCAGTATATCCTTCAGGCTACAGAGTGGAGCCATTAAGGAATCATTTGGGACTTTATATTTCAAGAAATTTCCTTATCTTTTGTTTTATCACACTATCACGAACTGTAGCCTTTATTTTATGATTGTCACATGAATATCCTAACATAATTGACCATGCCCTTAAAGTTAGTAAATTAATGATAATCTGTCCTGTTTTGCCTTCCTTCCAAATTCTTCTCCCTCCTGCCCCACTGACTGAAAAGTCATGATGAATGAGTTCACCAAGTAGGCAACACTGTCTTATTTATGCTTAGCTGTTATGTCCAGAAGAGAAGGATATAAAGCCAGGATGGTTTCTAATTACAAAAGCAGGACAGATAATAGTCGCAGATAAGACTCTATGCACTGTCAACACTGTGCCTCTTTATTTTCTAATTTGCTCAAACTGGAAAAAAAGAACTAAATGATCATTCCTAGTCTTTCAAAATTAGTGCCAGTGGTAAAATTGTAATGGCAAAAGAAGATTTTTATGTTTCAAAAAATGGCTTTCAAAATCCAGAGCCTTCAAAATCATAACACAAGGGGTTCATTACTCCCAAGCTATTAATGCTCTATCATTTGTTCATCCAACATTCTTGAAATCCGATGACTTTGACATTATCAGAATCTGGATAAATGTCTGCCTAACATGTACATCCTGTCAGGAGATTTGAAGAGTTTCCTTATTCGTACTTAGAAACCACAAATATGAAGATGGACAAAAAAAAACGCAACCAGGATAAACAAGAAAAAATAATAGTTTTTCTTTTTTTCACTGTTTGGGAATATCAGACATTATTATAAATATTTTACTCTTATCAATTCATTTAATCTCAGCAACAACTCAATTAATCAAATATGATAAATTTATACTTTGTCAATTGAAAAACTGAGACAAATGTAAGTTCTATATTACAGTTAATTGCCAGGAAATATTAACAAAGATTGTAGTATTTGTAAATACATGTAGTTTTGTTCAAAATTTGCATTAATGTGATGTTCAGTGATAGACTGGCACCTTGCCACTAGATACTTTCAAGAGAGGAGAGAATATAGAGGACAGAATCAAAAGGATGTAGCTAGAAAAACATCAGAGATAAGAATACAGGTGAACCATTAGAATTTTGCTCATGATTTTGATATAATTCTTTCCATGTTCTCTGCTGGCTTGAAACCCCTTTTAGGATGTGTTATTGAAAGACTCCAAGCCCCTCAACCCTAAGACATTTTTCTAAAACCTTACACTCACTCTCTCTTGGAAA
>LOEQ01005580.1:45347-61134 GCA_001685075.1 Bramus lutescens | reverse complement strand
TAATCTGGTGGTCAGTATAGACACCCTATTATAATCTGGTGGTCAGTATAGACAAAGATGAGAATTGCCAAGGGATCATGGATTCGTGATTTTGAGAAATGAACTGAAATTTTTCTATCCGTCAATCATGAAAGGTGAGAAATACAAGTGATAGAACATTATACAATGCAATCAGCACATATCAGAGGATACAGGCGAAACCAGAAAACAAAATGAGTTTGGGGAAATCCAATCTGTTTGTTCCTGGCTGCCCAGACCCAAAGTAATCACTCAGAAAATATATTATTTATATCACTGCTTAGCCAATCACTTAAGCATAATGCTAGCAAACTCTTATATCTTTGCTTAATCTATTTATTTTTTTATGTTTTACCATGAGGTTCATGTCCTACTGGCAAGGTTCAGGCTGGTGATTCATGCCTTTCTCCTCTGGAGGCTCCATGGCTTCTCTTTGACTCTGCTTCTTTCTCCCAGCATTCTGTTTAGTTTTCTTCTCCTAGCCCTACTCTGCCTTATCACAGGCCAAGCCAGATTCTTGATTAACCAATAAGAGCAACATATATACAAAAGGAGGTCTCATATCATTTCCCTTTTAAACAAATAAAAAGGAAAGTTTTAACTTTAACACAGTAAAATTACATATAACAAAACAGGTATCAAGCAAGAATTACAGTTACATTTATATCTACTTTGTCTTTTATCATAACTAAGGAAAGCTATAATAATAACTGTCTATTCTTCAACTCCATTAAAGACTCCAGAAGGACATAATAATACCTAAATAAACAGTAACTATATTGTAAGCAGCTTCCAAAATTCTATGAAGCTGGAAACCCAATTTATGGTCTTACCATTAGGCAAATTCAGCAGTCATTTTTCTATGGGTACTGCATGTCCAGTTCACACAGCAGAAACTCAAGAAGTCCAGGCAAGATCATTTTCTTGCCCAAATGGCTAACAAACTTCGCGAGTAGCCTCTTTGATGTCCATTTTCCTTTTGAAGTAGACTAGTGCTATCAGAAGCAGATGAATCTCATTGTCATGAAAAGTTTTAAGTCATTAAAACATTTTGGATGCCATATTCTGAAGATCTCTGAAATATTTGAAGAATACCTATTTAACTGAAATATATCTCTATATATCTAGAAAACCTAATTAACATGACTACAAGCTTGACTATTATAGATTATTATCTATTAACCTATATTTATTAATTATGCATTATATTTTAAATGAGCACCACAAATACAATACCTTAATTAAGAGAAGAAATATATATGTACATATATAATAAAATTGGCCTTAAATTTGCATAAATAAAGATCCATATGAATACAAAGTATTCATCTCTAGAGCATATTCTGATATAATGTAAAGAAATATTTTTAAACAATCATTTCAGGAATTTGGGTGTAGTATTCTCTAAACTGTTTCCTGCTATTTATTGGGCAAAGTAATTTTGTGTGTGTCTTTATGATTACTTTTTCAGGTGTCTTGGTACATCAAACCACATCAGTTTGATAAGAATCCATAGTTTCTAATCCTTTATGGAAACACAAGCAGAACCTTTTTAACAAAGCAACATATCCTTAGACCCAAATTTTAACATCAAGATACCTTTAAAACATATGTGTTTGCTCAGCTTAGTGGGCCTCAGAATCAAATGACTCTCTGCAGTCAAAAAATTCATAAAAATGCAATAATATACATAATCCAGACTCTGTGTATATTCCATCTTGTTGTGACTTTCTATCTATCTATCTATCTATCTATCTATCTATCTATCTATCTATCATATATATACATATATACATATAAAGAAAACACTGGAAACATATATACACAAATAATAAAAAATATAAGATTAAATCAAGATAAATAATTTTACAAAAACAGCATGATTTCTGCAATAAAAGAATATGAGAGTTATGAGATTAATGAAGACTGTATAAGTATGTGATTTGTAAGGCATGGAGGTGGGTTACATATATCAGAAGATTTTGAATGTTTTTGAATGAGATAAGATTTTACCTCATATTTTAAAATATTAAGCAAATTTATTTACCTGTATTATCACATGGCACTGCTTTAACACTAAGTTAAAATTTTTCTTTGCTTCTTGTAGTGTTTTCTATTCAGTATAGCTTGAAATGCTTCCATTTGTTATTGCAACTTGCAGAAAGTGATTTTGTCTTCTGGAACTTAAATGAAGTACAGACTATTTAAACAGATTTTATGGGAAGCTTAGAAGTTTAAGGCACTATGTGTGCCCTGGAGTAATCTCATCATTAGATGTCTTTGAAAGGTCTTATTTGTGTTTCACTCTATCTTGATATGTCTTTAGTTCCCTTAATCAATGAACACAACTGCTCCACATAGCCCCTAAAGCAGTAGTTGGCATAAACAGTTGGTTTTCAGCATAAGAAAAAAAAAGTCTTCTGCAAGAGCTTTCCAGAATATGTTTACTGGTTTCTGTGACAGAAGTTTTCAATCACCCTTCAGCAAACACACACTGTGAATGGCCAGTGTGCCTTTGTCACCCAAATTGGTCCTCGACACATTTATGATAATCACATTTTGTGACAATTCTAAAAAGTAGACTATTGAAACATTTTTAAACAGATATCTTACAGTTTAGGGAAATAGGGTAAAATATTAATGAAAAAGCCTTAAAATTAATTCTAATCTATTTCACTTTGTTCATGTTCAGATTATATTTAAAAGAAAAAAGTTTAATAAATCCTCTCTCTTTTTAACGTATCAAATTCCCTGAAGGTTAGAGAAAGTTTTTATGTATAAGAAATATTTAAATTATTGTTCTTTCAAGGTCTGTGAAAAAATGTGATTTCCTTGGGGATTGCATTGAATCTACGGATTGCTTTTGGTAGGATTGCCATTTTTTTTTGTTATGTTGATCCTACCTATTCAAGGCGATGAGAGATCTTTCCATTTTCTGGTATCTTCAATTTCTTTCTTCAAAGTCTTAAAGTTCTTGTCAAATAGGTCTTTCACTTCTTTGGTTAGTGTTACCCCCAAGATATTTTATGCTATTTGTAGCTATTGTAAAGAGTGATGTTTATCTGACTTCTTTCTTAACTTCTTCATCATTTGTTTATAGGAGGGATACTGATTTATTTGGGTTGATTTTGTATCTTGCCACATTACTGAAGGTATTTATCAGCTGTAGCAGTTTGCTAGAAGAGTTTTTGCAGTCACTTATATATACTATCATATCATCAGCAAATCATGAGAGTTTGACTTGTTTTCTGATTTGAAATCCTTTGATCTCCTTCTGTTGTCTTATTGCTCTAGCCAGAATTTCAAGAACTACATTGAACAGATAAGGAGAGAGTAAACAGCATTGTCTTGTACCTAGTTTTAGTGGAATAGCTTTGAGTTTCTCTACATTTATTTTGATGTTGGCTGTCAGCTTGCCATATGTTGCTTTTATTATGTTTAGATATGTTCCTTGTATCCCTGATCTCTCCAAGACCTTTATCATAAAGGGTTGTTGGATTTTGTTGAATGCTTTTTCCGCACCTAATAGATGATCATATGATCTTTTTTTCAGTTTATTTATATGGTGGAATACATTAATAGATTATTATATCTATCATCTCTGCTTCTCAGGATGAAGCCAATTTGATCATGGTAAATAATTTTTTGATATGTTCTTGGATTAGGTTTGCCAGTATTTTATTGAGTATTTCTGCATCTGTATTCATGAGTAGGATTGGTCTGTAATTCTCTTTATTGTTTGAGTCTTTGCATGGTTTCAGTTTCAGGGTAATTGTAGCCTCACAAAAACAATTTGGCTATGTTCATCTGTTTCTATTATGTGAAACACTTTGAGGAGTATAGGTATTAAGTCTTCTTTGAAGTTCTGTAGAATTCTGCACTAAAACCATTTCAGCCTTGGCTATTTTTTTTTCCTGCTTCAGAGGCTTTTGATAAGTGCTTTAATTTCCTTGCAAGTCATGGGCCTATTTAAATTGTCTATCTGGCCTTGATTTAATTTTTGTAAGTGGTACTTATTCATAAAATCATCCATTTCTTTTACATTTTCCAGTTTTGTGGAGTAAAGATTTCATAGTATTACCTAATGATTCTCTGAACTTCCTCAATGTCTGTTCTTATGTCCCCTTTTTCATTTATGATTTTGTTAATTTGGATGTTCTTTCTCTACCTTTTGGTTTGGAATAGGGGTTTGTCTATCATGTTGATTTTCTCAAAGATACAGCTCTTTGTCACATTGATTATTTGGATTTTTTGTTTCTAGGATTTCTGTCTTCAATTTGATTATTTCCAGTTTTCTACTCCTTGTGGATGAGTGTGTTTCTTTTTATTCTAGAGCTTTCAGGTATGCTGTTAAGTCACAGGAATCCACAAGGACGACTCTAACTAAGAACCTGAGCAATAGATGAGAGGGTGACCAAACTGGACTTGCCATGTAGTCAGACTGATGAATATCTTCAATATCACCATAAAACCTCATCCAGCGATTGATGGAGGCTGAGGCAGAGACCCACAGTGGTTGCCTCATTCAATATGTTGTTTTCTAGTTCCATCAATTTGCCTGAAAATTTCAAGATGTCATTATTTTTTTTTTCTGCTGTGCAGTACTCCATTGTATAAATGTACCAAATTTTTCTTATCCATTCTTCAGTCAAGGGGCATTTGGTTAATTCCAGGTTCTGGCTATGACAAATAATGCTGCAATGAACATAGTTGAGCACATGTCCTTGTGGTACAATTAAGAATCCTTAGGATATATGCTCAAAAGAGGTATTGCTGGATCTTGAGAAAGGTTGTTTCCTAATTTTCTGAGATATTGCTATACTGATATCCAAAGAGGCTGTACCAGTTTGCACTCCTACCAACAAAGCAGGAGTGTTCCCTTCACCCCACATTCTCTCCAGCACATGTTGTCATCAATATTTTTGACCTTGTCAATTGTTACAAGTATAAGATGGAATCTAAGAGTTGTTTTAATTTGCATTTCTCTGGTGGCTAAGGATGTTGAGCATTGCCTTAAGTGTCTTTTAGCCGTTTTAGATTCCTCTGTTGAGAGTTTTCTGTTTAGGTTTGTACACCATTTTTTTAAAAAAAGTGATTATTTGTTCTTTCAATGACCAATTTATTGAGTTCATTCTATATTTTGAAGCTCAGACCTCTGTCTGATATGGGGTTGGTGAAGATCTTTTCCCATTCTGTAGGCTGTTGTTTTGCCTTGTTGACTACATCCTTTCCTTTACAGAAGCTTCTCAGTTTCAGGAGGTCCCATTTATTCATTGTTGCTCTCAGTGTCTGTGCTATTGGGGTAATATTTAGGAAGTGGTATTCTGTGCCAATGCATTCAAATGTACTTTCCCTTATCTCTCCTATGAGGTTCAGTGGATTTATGTTTATGTCTTTGATCCATTTGGACTTGAGTTTTGTGCATGGTGATAGATATATCCAGTTAATCCAACACCAGTTGTTAAATATGCTTTCTTTTTTCCATTTGATATTTTTTGCTTCTTTGTCAAAAATCAGGTGTTGGTAAGTGTGTGGATTAATATCTGGGTCTTCAATTTGGTTCCATTGATCATCCTGTCTGTTTTTATGCCAATAACAGGCTGTTTCAGTACCATAGCTCTGTAGTTTAAAGTCAGGGATTGTGATGCCTCCAGAAGTTCTTTTATTGTACAAGATTGTTTTGGCTATCTTGGTTTTTTTTATTTTTTTTGCTTTTTTATATGAAGTTGTGTACCATTGTTTTGATGTCTGTGAAGAATTTTGCTGGGATTTTGATGGGCATTGTTTTGATTATGTAGATTGCATTTGGTAAGATTGCCAGTTTTACTATGTTAATTGTACCTATCCAAGAGCATGGGAGATCTTTCCACTTTCTGGTGTCTCCTTCAATTTCTTTCTTCAAAGATTTAATGTTCTTGTCATAAATGTCTTCAACTTGTTTGGTTAAAGTTACTTCTAGATATATTATGCTATTTGTGGCTATTGTAAAGTGTGATGTTTCTCTGATATCTTTTTCAGTGCACTTATCATCTGTGTACAGGAGGACTACTGATTTGTTGAGTTAATCTTGTATCCTGCTACATTACTCAAAGTGTTTATGAGTTGTAGAAGTTCCTTGGTAGAAGCTGCTTATGGAAACTATCATATCATCAGCAAATGGTGAGAGTTTGACATCTTTTACAATTTATATCACCTTGTTCTCCATTTGTTGTCTTACTGCTCCAGCTAGGAGCTAAGAACTATATTGAATAAATATAGAAAGAGTGGAAAACCTTGTCTTGTTTCTGATTTCAGTGGTATTGCTGTGAGTTTCTCTCCATTTAGTTTGATGTTGGCTGTCGGTTTGCTGTATATTGGCCTGATTATGTTTAGTTTTATTCCTGATCTCTCCAATACCTTTAACATGAGGGGATGTTGTATTTGGTCAAAAGCATTTTCAGCATCTAATGAGATGATCACATGTTTTTGTTTTTTTTTTCAGTTTGTTTATATGGTGTATTAAATTGACAGATTTTTGTATGTTGAAACATTCCTGCATCTCTGGGATGAAGCTGATTTGCTAATGGTGAATGATGGTTCTGTTGTGTTCTTGGATTTGATTTGCCAGTATTTTATTGAGTATTTTTGCATCAATGTTCATAAACTATATTGGTTTGTAATTCTCTTTCTTAGTAATGTCTTTATGTGGCTTGGGTATCGGTAATTGTAGCCTCATAAAAAGAGTTCGGCAATGTTCCTTCTGTTTCTATTGTGTGGAACAACTTGACGAGTATTAGTATTAGATCTTTGAAAATCTTGTAGACATCTGAGCTGAAACTCTCTTGTCCTGGTTTTGTTTTGTTTGGGGGGGACTTCTGATGACTGTTTTATTTATTTTTTAGCAGTTATAATTCTATTTAATTTGCTTATCTGGTCTTGATTTAATTTGGTTAAGGGATATTTACCAAGAAAGTTGTTAATTTCCTTAATTTTCCAATTTTTTTGGATTATAGGTTTTCAAAATATGACCTGATGATCCTCTTTATTTCCTCTGTATCTGTTGTTATGTCCACCTTTTCATTTCTGATTTTGTTTGGATATTCTCTCTTGGCCTTTTGGTGAGTTTGGATAAAAGTTTGTCTATTTTGTTGATTTTTTTCAAAGAACCAACTCTTTGTATCATTGATTCTTTGTATTGTTTTCTTTGTTTAATTTTGTTTAATTTTAGCACTCAATTGGAATATTTCCTGCCATCTAGTTCTCTTGGATGAACTCTTGCTTCATTTTGTTCTAAAATTTTCAAATGTTCTGTTAATTCACTAGTGTGGGATTTTTTCCAGCTTCTTTATGTAGGAATTTAGTGCTACGAACTTTCCTCTTAATACTGCTTTCATTGTGTCCATAAATTTGGGCATGTTGTGTGGTCCTTTTCATGAATTTTAGGAAGTTTTTAATTTCTCCCTTTACTTCTTCCTTGACTCATTGATGATTCAGGTGAGCACTGATTAACTTCCATGTGCTTGTGGGCTTTTCTGGAGTTAGCAATGCCGCTTAATTCTAATTTTAAGCCACAGTGATTCCATAAGATACAAGGGGGTATTCCAATTTTTTGTATTTTTTTTGTATTTTTTGTATTTGTATAGTTTTGTTACTGAGTTTGTGGTCAATTATTGAGAAGGTTCCATAAGGTGTTGAGAAGAACGTATATTCTTTTATGTTTAGATTGAATGTTCTATGTAGGTCTGTTAAGTCTACTTGAGTCATAACATCTGTTAGTTCCCTTATTTCTTTGTTAATTTTTTATCTGACTGACCTGTCCAGTGCTAAGAGTAGAGGTTGAAATCTCCCACTGTTAGTGTGCAGGGTTTAATGAATGGTTTAAGCTTTAGAAGTGTTTCTTTTACATATGATGGTGCCCTTATATTCAGGGCAGAGATGTTCAGTTTTGAGATTTCCTATTGATGGACTTTTCCTGTGACTAATATGAAATGTCTTTCTTTGTCTCTTTTGATTGATTTTAGTTTGAATCCTTTTTGTTAGATATTAGGATAGCCACAGCAGCTTGTTTTTGGTCTACTTAATAGGAAAATTTTCCCCAACACTTTACTCTGAAGCAATGTTTGTCTTTGAAGTTGAGGTGTGTTTCTTGTATGCAGCAGAATGATGGATTCTGTTTTTTTTTTTTTGTATCCAATCTGTTAGTGTGTGTCTTCTTACAGGTGAGTTGGCCCTTTTATATTAAGGGTATTAATGACCACTGATTGTTATCTCCTGCTAATTTAATTTTCATTGTTGGTGATGTTATTTTGTGTGTTTTCCCCCTTTTTGGGGAATTGTTGCCATAAGATCATCAATTGTCTGCATTTTTGCTGATGTAGCCAACTTCCTTGGGTTGGAGTTTTCCTTCTAGTACTTTGTGTAGGGCTGGGTTTGTGGTTAGGTTTTAGTTAAATCTGGTTTTGTCATGGATTATATTGTCCTTCTGTGGTGATTGAAAGCTTTGCTGGGTATAGTAGTCTGGGCTGGCATTTGTGGTCTTTTAATGTCTGCATAAAGCTTCACCAGAACCTTCTGCCTTTCTTTGTCTCCATTGAAAACTCAGTTGTAATTCCAATAGGTCTCCCTTTATATGTTACTTGGCCTTTTACCCTTGCAGCTCTAAATATTCTTTCCTTATTCTGTATGTTTAGCATATTGATTAATATGTGGTGAGGGTAATTATTTTTTTTTTGATCCACGCTATTTGGTGTTCTTTAAGCTTCTTGTATCTTCATAGGCATATCTTCTTTTATGTTGTGTAAGTTTTTTTTTTAAGATTTTTGTCAAACATATTTTGGGGCTTCTGAGTTGGACTTCTCTTTTTTTATAACTATTATTCTTAGGTTTGATCTTTTCATGTTGTCCCATATTTCCTATATATTTTGTGTTAAGCTTTTGTTAGATTTAATGTTTTCTTTGACCAATGAGTCTGTTTCCTCATTGTATCTCAGCGCTTGAGATCCTCTTTTCCATCTCTTATATTCTGCTGTTTGTGCTTGCATTTGTGGTTTCTGATCATTTTCTCATGATTTCTTTTTCTATAATTCCCTCTGTTTGTGTTTTCTTTATTGTCTCTATTTTAGTTTTCAAATCTTGAATAGTTTCTTTTATATGTTTAATTGCTTTATCTTGGTTTTCTTTAAGGGTTTATTATTGTCCTCAAATTTTTTTGTTTGTCTCTTTCTCCATTCCTTTGAGGCATTTTATTTTCATTTTCTCTTTAAGCACAAACATTCTACTTACGTTATTTTTTATGTAATTTTCTTCTGCATAATCTATATTTTATTGTTCAAGTCTTGCTATTTTATGGTCAGTAATTTTTATTTGTTTAGTGTGCTCTTTGTGGTGTTGCATGTGTTCTTACCTTGTCTACCCATATTTTCCTTTGATTGGTGTAGTTGGGGTTGACTTGACTCTGGCAATCATTCTTCCAGGTGACAGAGGATCCAAAGCTAAGATGGTTGCTCTTTGTAGTGCAATCATTGCCAAAGTCCCCATAACCCTGTTTGTCACCCTGCATTCCTGGAGATTGCTCCGCCCTCCTGAGGTTTGCTCTGCTCCTGTGAAGTTCGCTTCTCAGGTCTGCTCAGGCATAGGTTGCTGACTTAATACTGTTTCTGTAAATGTCCCTGGTTGGGTCTCTGGCTTGGGGTGGGCCCACAAAGGTTTCTGGCTCTGATCTACTCCCTCGTAGGTCCCATACTTGGGTGCTCCCGAACCCACAGAGGTCCTGGCTCAGGTCTACTCCTTCTGAGGTCCCAGACTCAATCGCAGAGATGCAGAATTTCTGATTCAGGCCCATTCCTGCATAGGTATTTGGCCCCAGTCAACTCCCCCAGCCTTTGTTTCTCTGTACCTACTCCTTGTCTTGATATGCTCCTGCTCCTGTGGAGTTCACTGTCTCATGCCTGCTCTGAGCTAGGTGGGTGTCTTGCTCAGCCCTATTTCTGTAATGTCCTTGGTCTGGATCCACTCCTGCTCCTGTAGAGTTCATTGTCTCAGGCCTGCTCTGGCCTTGACAAATTTCATGATTAGGTTTTGTTGCCCACTGCTTTATAGGTTCATGATTATACAATGCACATATGTTTTAAATATATATGTTGGTTGTTGGTTATTATTCTTCTAAGAGATTTAGTACTTAATAAGTAATAGGAACCAAATGTTATCCTAAAGTTGAGACGTATCCCCAGTTTCATTGCACTTAAGTACAAGGATCTAAATTCATTACCATGAATGAAATTAGAGCCCCTATATCGGAGATCACAGAAGATCTGCTTGCCTTCTTACCAACACGTGATACACAGAAGATGATGATCCAAATGCCAGAAACTACCTACAATCAGAATTTGAACATGACCCTCATATGTCGCTTCTAGCATTCTGATAAATATTGACTAAATTTTTGTATTTTATGAGTCATAGTATTTTCTTCATGAAGGGGTGACCATTATTGCTGCTTCTCTTTCTCATTTCCATACTCTTCTTCAGACTAGAACACAGCACAGGAATACTTCATTTAACTCAAAAGTACAAAGTGATTAAACAATATTTTATCCTCGTGATATTTTTATAACATAAGAGTTTAATGAACTTAATCCAATATATTTTTAAAATTTCCTAATAACCTGGTTAATTTTAAATAGAAAACCATTTACTCCATGAAAATCTTGAAGATGATTACTCTTTGTTTGTGGACTCACTGTAGTAACATGCACTGTTTTTGTATGATTTGGGGGAAAGATAAATCCTATACATTCTGTAAAATTCTAGTTTCTTGACATCATGAGATGACATGTGAGAAGAGCCATATATGTTCATTTGCACTGTAATTAGTAACTATTCCACCTTGTCAAGACAATCACAGTGTACCTTTGATCTTCAAAGGCTCAGAAGATGGCTCTAGGAAATGGTCATTACTTTGTTCTCTTTTTTTGCTTAATCTACAATTTATATAACGTTTAAAATAGAATTATTATCACAACATATTTTTATAATATTTTCTTTCTTGGTTTTGTGTGTGTGTGTGTGTGTGTTTTTTTTAACAGGGTTTCTCTGTAGCCTTGGAACCTGTCTTTGAACTAGTTCTTGTAGATCAGGCTGGCCTCAAAATCACAGAGATCTGCTGGCTTCTGCCTCCTGAGTGCTGGAATTAAAGGCATAGGCCACCACCACACAGTTGGGTTCTTTTCTATTTTCAAGTGTTCCTTTTTAGGGCATACAAGCCAAATTCAGGTTTCATCTATGCTATACAAATGTTCAGTCACTGCCTAAGCCCCAAGTACAAAATGAATAGTTTTTTTACAGATGTTTTCCTTTTCTAAATCATCATTTCATAATATCATTGTTATTCAGAATAAACACCATTGTACCTATGATTGTATTATATATATATACAATATATAGTATATTTATATATATGTAACATATTTATATGTGGTTATATATTCAGTTTATCATTTCAGCTGGACTCTTTATAAAGCAATTATATTTATTTCTATAACATTAGAGACAACAAACTCTGTTTTCACTAATACGCTATCTATGCTTTACAGACCATAATTTGATTTTCACAATAACAGAACATACATATTACCAAAGTTATACTTATTTTGATTGAAAAATAACTAATAGTAACAAAACATGAAAGTTTTCAGTTTAAATAGTTTCCAAAACTTTTTCTCTTTGGGAATAAAGTGTAATAATTATTTTCCTTTTTAACAGAATATAAAACTTGTTCTAGCTGGTTTCACATTTCTATAGTTTTCTCTATGTTGAATTTTTTTGGATAAGTTTATCTGCTGAAAAAAAGTCATAACTGAAACATTTTGTACTTGTTTGTACTGCAATTTATAGATTAACCTCCTGGATCACAGTTTATTAAACTTCTGTTAGTCTAATTAATTATTGAAAGGCCAATTGACTTTGACCATGAAGGTTTAAGAAACTGCTAAAGGGTGAAAGATCAGGAAACAGTTGAGGTGAAGTGTAGAAAGAACATAGCTTATTAAAAGGAACTGAGCATTTTTAAAGGATCTTTGGTGTCACATGAATAAATCACTCATGCTCTGTTAAAAGATAATAGTGCTAAGAGCCTACCTGAACTTGCTTAGTTTACTGCAACAGGATTTCTAAAATTTTTAACTCAGATTTCAGATTCTTTTCTTCCTAACTCCTGGTCCCTAGTCTTGGCCACGTCCTTTTCTGATAAGCATTGATATTAGTTCTTTTCAAATACTATATAATGTCAGGCGATATTCCAGGGATATCACCAGATATAGTTGGAATAGCATCCTAACTTCTAGGTGTCACCAACACCTGTTTCAAGAAAAGTTTTAGGATTTCAGGTTCTGTTTCACTAAAAATTTCAGATTTTTTTTTCTGACGTGCATCTATTTTGTCAAACTAAACCACAGTGGAATCATTCTTTTGGCAAGTGGAATTGTGTGATGTATAGCACGATGATTTCTTATCTAGTTTTTCAAATACTCTAGAGATACTTGGGTACATAGGTGGACTTTGAAAGACCCAGAAAGTAGAGTTCTTGGAATTTCAATTACACCTAAAGCTTAGACAACCACATACAAAAGTGAGTCCCAGGATTTCCACCCATAAACAGTTGTGCTCTTACAAGATAATGTAATCATGAAAAATCTCCAAATGACTATGGAAATCTTCAGTTCTTCTGAACAAAATTTCCAGAATATTTACTTCTTTCTTTATTTCTGGCTGCTTACGCTGCTGCCTCTATAGTTAGACCTTTGTCTTGGTCATATTTCTAGTACTTTAAAGAGATAACCATGACCAAGAAACTCAGAAAAGAAACATTTAATGAGCTTCATAGTGCCACAACATTAATATCCTTAACTACTATCTTAGTTATCTTCTTCTATGTCCTTGACAATGCACCATGATCAAGGCAGGATAACTATCATGGCAGGGAGCATGGCAGAGGTCAGCCAGGCATGGTACTAAAGCAGCAGCTGAGTGCAGACATGTGATCTGCATTAAGATGTGAGTGCTGTATTTGCTTATCTATTGCTGTATTCTTTTAAACCAGAACTAAACTTAGGAGTCTTCTGCCACCCTAGTCATGTATACCCCAAACTACAAATTTCCTTTTGTTGACTTAAGCTTATTGAGATTTCACTAGTAGTTTGCCCATCTTCAGATCAATAATGCATTTCAGAGAGAAAAAAAAATACTTCCCTCATGTGTAGACTTCCATGAAGACCATCCTGCTGCTCTGGGATACAATAAACTTTAGAGACGCTTTCTACTTATTTTCTATGATCTCCCATTCCTTTGGATTTATTTTAGGGAACACTGAGTTGTAAATCCTCTTTTGTCCTTTTAAATACCAATCTCTATGATGACGTCTGCTCGTTTTTCAAGGTAGAATCATTCCTTTGGAAATTGCAGTCTGTGTGGGAGGAGACTGACTGACCCCAGTGGCTGACCTGTTGCTTCACATGAACACCTAGAATGATTATTCTTTTTTGTTGGTGTTGTTAGTACCAATTAGTAAATAAACATAACTAGGCCACGACCTGCCCAACTTGTACCACATTGTGTAAATGTCAACAACCTCCCTCCCTACTTAATTTGTTCATCTGTTATTATGAAGACTAACTTAAGAAATGTAATAGAAGTAATTCCTTTTGGAAATTGTTAGTGAATTATTTTAAAACTATAAGTATGACTTGGATTGTTTTATACTTTTCTTGTGTTGTGTTTTAATAGGTTAATTTGAAATGTAAAATACAAATATGCTTTATAACAATTAAAATGAAACTGAAAATGTCTTATAATGTTAAATCACCTTTTACTTCTAAGAAAAATGAAATGTAATAATGTTTGTATGCCAAATAAGGGATAATACAGATATTTTTCCTCACCATCTGGTCTCCTTTTTTAAGTTCTTAAATATGCAGTTTAATAGAGCATGTCCTCTATATTCCTGTTTCATACATTATTATACTTCTCTAGGTTTTGCTATACAATTGATCTGAATTGATAACATAATTTAAAATATAACTTTTTTATTTGAGAATAGTTTTTTTAATTTGCATTATTGAATTCATATATGCATTCCTGAATTTGTGTTCAGCTTATGGTCAAAGAAAATAACTGCATTGCATCCTACTTACAAAAAGAATCTGTTCCATGATAGGAAATTAAAGATGTACTTATATTTTATACAGTAGTCTAATTTGGATAAAGGAGAAAATACACAAGAATGTCACATTGATGGGAATTTCAATTTGCCATCCCTTAGCAGAATGAATGGTGCTAATAAGAGTTCATCAAAGCAAAAGACAAACTAGGTGGGGAATATCCATCAGTCCTGATTCTCCTCCAAAGAAGGTACAAACTAGATCCTCTTCTTGCTGGCAAGGCATCCACATATAGAGACTCAGTAACTTTCTTCCCTGGCTAAGACTGATTCATGGGTGACTTTGAGATGCTTACTCCAGAACATTTGGAGTTTTTGAGGACTATTGGGAAAAAGTTAATTTTAGGTCCCAAAGATAGAGGGAAATATATTAACATTTTACATTTGGTTTCCATTTCTAGACAAATATGCCATTGTGTTCAGAAAACTTACTTAACTAATATTTTATTGATTTTGATAGGCAGAATATTTGATGGAACCCATTATAGTTGTTGGATTGGGAAGATAAGCAATTTTACTTGCCCTAAAGATGCACTTTCTAGGTCAGGTACCTCTATTTGGAGGTTTAACACCATAGAGACATTTTGAAAGAAAAGTATACTTTGCTATTTGTTCTCTACACTTCAGTTTCAAATATAAAGTCAAATAGAGAATTGATTTGAGCCATCACAAAACAAGCTATATAACAAAGATAAACTTGGGAATGTTGTTGAATGTTTTTTACAAAGACAAATTTTGGCTCTTTGGGGGCCCACCACCCATCTCCCACACTCAGAAGCTTATAATTACTTATAAATTACCTGCCCTTAGCTTGAATTGTTTCTTACTAGCCTTCCTTAAGTTATCCAATCTAGCTTTTGCTTCTATGCTTTTTCCTATAATTTCTTTTTTAACCACTTTATTTATTTATTTTTTATTGAAAATTTCCACCTCATCCCCTCTTCCTACTNATCCAGGTCTAGGAAGGTGAGCATCCAAACAGACTAGGCTCCCACAAAGCCAGTTCATGCAGTAGAATCAAAACCCAGTGCCATTGTACTTGGCTTCTGAATAAGCCCTCATTGTCAGCCACATTCAGAGAGGCTAGTTTGATCACATACTCCCTCAGTCCCAGTCCAGCTAGCCATGGTGAGCTCCCATTAGATCAGCCCCACCATCTTAGTGGGTTGGTGCAACCCTCGTGCTCCTGTCTTCCTTGCTCATGTTCTGCTTTCTTCTGCTCCTCATTTGGAACTAGAGATCTCAGTCCAGTGCTCCAATGTGGGTCTCTGTCTCTATCTCCATTCAGCACCAGATGAAGTTTCTATGTTGATATGCAAGATATTCATTAATGTGGCTATAGGATAGGGCCAGTTCAGGCACCCTCTCCTCAGCTGCCCAAGGAACAAGCTGGGGATATCTCTTTGGATACCTGGGAACCCCTCTAGAGTCAAGTCTCTTGCCCAAAACTAAAATGGCTCCTTAATTAAGTTATACACGTCCCTGTTCCCATATCCACCTTTCCTCCATCCCAGCAGACCCATTCCCCCAAGCTCTCCCCATCCTCCCTTTCTCATTTTTCTATCCTCATCTCCCCCT
>LOEQ01005580.1:20793-40026 GCA_001685075.1 Bramus lutescens | reverse complement strand
TCAGATTGTTGGAGGAATTCTTGCATTGGTGCCTGCCCATCTCTTCCTTCAAACGCTCTCCAATGGATTTTCTCAAACAGGATCAGGTCCCCTTGAGGCCAGGGACTTTGCAGACACAAGGGCTTGCTTTCTGCCTGTAGGCTTAGTGAAACAAAGGAACTCCTGCCAGGTTGCACTCACCACCCAGTCCCAGCCCCAAAACAGGCTGAGCTGGGGGATCTTGTGGCCCAGAAGACAGGAAGGGGAGCCTGGTTGTAACCTGGGATGGGATAGGAAGAGAAAGGTAAAACCAGGGAGAGAAGCCTCTGCAGAATAACCATAGAGGTTAGGGGGTTGAGGAATGTTTGTGCTCCCTTTCAGTGGCTTCCGCTACTGGTCAGGAACCTACTCTTCCCTCTGATGGATCTTCTGTTATAGGATTAGGGCTCCTTGCTGGCCAGGGACCTTGCAGACAAATGGTCTAGCTAAGGAAAGCCTGTCTGGTTGTACTCACCACCCAGTCCCAGCCTCAAAACATGCTGAGCTGAGGGATCTTCTGGCCCAGAAGAAGGGAAGGGGAGCCTGATTGCAAGCTGGGATGGGATAGGAAGAGAGAGGTATTAGCTCAAATTATATCTTCTTAAAGTATTAATTTCAGGGTTCAATATATGCACATAATTATTAACCTTTCCATGCGTGTTTACTCAAAGTTTTGATTGATTTAAAAATATTTTCTAAAGGTAGAATTTAATAAAACACTATATATTTTCACAATTCATGCCATTTATATTCTATGAACTTTTGTAACTTCTACTGATCTTGCTTTTTCAGAAGATGGTCATCTTAAGATAAGACAGATGATTATAATGGGCTCTTGACTCTCTTATCATTTTAGGTGATAGGAGCTTTTACATCAAGAGAAATTATAATTGTAATCAGTCATCTTGCCTTATGTTAATCATTTGTCACCAGGATGCTTCAAAGACCATTCCTTACTTGTAATTGGACATAATAAGATTTGAATGTTACATCGTTGAGCTTTACAGATGAAAAGATCATGCAAATGAGTTTTAGGTTAGATGAATAGGGGCAGAACTTGATTAGATTGACAGAGGTTACATTGGGAAGAAATCTTACATCCTATGAAAGATAGTTGACTTGTGATTGCTAGGTGTAGACTCCAGTGTTTTAACCCTAAGGCTAAGCAATTTTTTTTTAACAAAGTACATGGGAGTTAAGTTTCCTTTACCTTCTCTGCTCCAGAGAACAGTAACTGGCTGACCCTTTGATTCAAGGTCCATAATTCTCTATCCTTTTAATCACTTCCTACTATTGAGATTAGTGATGTTAGGAAAAAGGAGCCCAGACATTGAGAGCAATAATAAATAAATGGGACCTCCTAAATCTGAGAAGCTCTTATAAAGCAAAGGACACAGTCAATAAGACAAAAAGGCAGTCTACTGAATAGGAAAAGATATTTACCAACCCCAAATCAGAGGACTGATCTCCAAAATATATGAAAATGGGGAAATAAACAGAGAACTTTCAGCAGAAGAACCTCAAATGGCCAAAAAACACTTAAAGAAATGTTCAGCATCCTTAGCCATCAGGGGAATGCAAATCAAAATGACTCTGAGATAGCATCTTGCTGCAGTCAGAATGGCTACAATAGAAAACACCAATGATAGCTAATGCTGGTGAGGTTGTGGAGCAAGGGGAATACACATCCATTGCTGGTGGGAATTCAAACTTGTACAACCACTTTGGAAATGAGTATGTCAGTTTCTCAGAAAACTGAGAATCAATCTACCACAGGACCCAGCAAAATCACTCTTGGACATATACTCAAAAGATGCTCAATCATACTACAAGGACATTTGTTTAACTTTGTTTATAGCAGCATTATTTGTAGTAACCTGAACCGAGAAACAACCTAGATGCCACTCAACTGAAGTATGGATTAAGAAACTCTGATACATTTGCACAATGGAGTACTACTCAGCGGAAAAAAAAAAGATATCCTGAAATCTTCATTCAAATGAATGGAACTAGAAAAAAAAATCTGACTAGGTAACTCATACCCAGAAAGATGAACACAGTATTTATTTACTCACTCATAAGTGTGCATTAGCTATAAAGCAAAGGATAACAAACCTATAGTCCATGACCCTAGAAAAGCTAAGTCACAAGGTGAACCCTAAGAAAAACATATAGATCCACTTGGGAAAGGGAAATAGACAAGCTTGCCTGACAAAATTGTATGCATGGGGGTGTAGGAAGAAGAGAGGATAAAAGAGAAAAGAGGAGAAGGGGAGGAGGAGGAGAACTGGCGTGAACTCGATAGTCGAGTTGGAGGAAGTACAGGGATGGAGAGAAAGGAAAGGTATTTTGATTGAGGGAACCACTGTGGGACTAGCAAGAAAACTTTCAGTAGAGAAATGCGTAGGAATTCACAAGGATGAATGCAGTTAAGACCCTAGCAATGGAGGAGAGGGTGCCAGAACTGGCCTTGCCTGAGCCAGATTGATATCTTAAATACCACCACAGAACTGAAGGAAACAGAGGCAGAGACTTGAAGCAGAACACTGGGCTGAGCTTGCAAAGTCCATTTGAAGAGCAGGAGAAGTGAGAATATGGAAAAGAGTTCAAGGTCATGATGGGGGCATCCACTGAAACGGTTTACCTGAGCTAATAGAAGCTTACCAACTCCAGCTGAACAGTGAGGGAGTCAACAGAAGACCAAACTAGGCCCTCTGAATGTGGATGACAGTAGCAAGGCGGGGGCAGGCTGCGGGGCCACTGGCAGTGGCAGCAGGATTTATCCCTACCACTTTTACTGGCTTTCTGTGAACCTATTCTCTTTGAATGGATACCTTGTTCAGCCTAGACATAGTAGGGAGGGCCTTGGCCCTTCCCCAAAGCAGTGTACCTCACCCTCTCTGAGGAGTGAATGAGGGTGGAGTGGGAGGTAGGTGGAGGGAATGGGAGGAGGGGAGGGAGTAGGAACACGGATTGGTGTGTAAAATGAAAAATTAGAGTTTGTTTGCTTTTTAAAAAATAAAATAAAAATCCAACTTGCTGGAAGACAATGATTTAATGAAATGTGAGATCAACAGCAACCTGCAGTCAAAAACAGGCACTCGGTTTTGAATTTTAAAACCTGGACGTTCTCAGTGGTAGCTTAGAAGATTTAGAGGTAATAGACTTTATATCCTTCGAAAACGGTTTCTCTTTATTCCAAATTCCCCCCTAATTTCATATAGCTTGGTGTGCTTTCTGCAGCCTCTAGCCTCTTCTCTACAGAGTGTAGGGTAAGTGTCCCTGGGAGCTAGCCACATTCCCCTTCTCTAAATTAGCTGATTATGAGTTGAGGTAGATGTCATTCTCTCTGAGGTGTGGAACTTCTCCCTCTAAAATGACCAGTCTCTACAGACCAATTAAGCCAAAGAATGCTGAGCCGGCTTCCGGCAGGTAAAGCTTTCAAAACACACAGCAACTGTCAGCCTATGTACCTCTAAGCAATTTCTGTGAGAGCTTTCTGAAAGGTTGAGCTAATGGATTTGAGTACAGCTGTGCACGATGTTTTGCAGAGCCAGCAAAACGGAGGAAATGTGAGTTTTTGCCAGTTTCCTAAAACAGCGAGCACTGCTTGCATAAACAAGTCTTTGGACATGTGCAAAGGATCGCTTAGCTATAAACCTCACACTGCATTGGGGCAGGCAGCAGCTCTGCACTCAGACCACCCTGTGGCATTCAGCTGTTTAAAGTGAAGAGCAAGTGGAGTTTCACAGAATAGATTCAGCTAAGCTTGTACTTTCATCTTTTTTTTTTCTTCCCTGAGCTTTTATCTGCCATCCAGGGGAATTTCTCAGCAGCCTTTTCTGCATAATGGGAGCTGAAGTTCTGTCATCCTTAATCAATCTCAGCTTGTTTGAAGGAGTATCTTACATTGCTTAGGAATCCAAAGGCATACATTTTATTTATTTAACATGAACTTTGGGGAAGTGCAGTTCATTTTACATGGAACGAACTGAAACTTTGGTGTGCAACAGATAAGGATTAGAACTCCACATGCACTCAAATAAAGGTTGAATCCTTGCGCATAAACTAATTGTCTTTTCTCCCTTTTCTGCTTTTGTAGCTGGATATCATTGGTCAAGGAAAAAAATCCTTTCCTCTCTAGAGGCTGGGAAGTCCACAGTCACACTACATTGTCAAGTCTCATGAGAGATTTCCTGCTTTGGTTTGTTTTCCTGTTTTGTTGTTTTTGTTTGTGTTCGCATATTTTGGTTTTACTTTTTCTGTTTGGGTTTTTTTATTAGTTTGTGTATTTTACTACTTAGAGGGTCACAAGGATAGAGAAGGGAGTGAAAGACAGAAAGAATGTAGCTGCTTACTGCAATGGCAATGTCTCTCCAACAGGGAGCTTATCTTCTCCCGAGGTGAGGACATTAAGTCATTCTTGAGAGTGGAGTGTCATAACCCAAACTCTTCTTCAATTTTTTACTTCCCAGTCTAGTCTTTATATTATTCAGGTTAAACTTGATGTGGGAGAAGCATTTAAACTCTAGCATTTGTTGGTTTCTTCTATGAGCCTATGATTTTCAACTCCCAAAGCATAGAATTCAAGCTCATGAATGACATTGCAAATGTGGCTGCCAGCTTGGCATGGAACTTTGCCCCTTTAAGGCCACAGTAACAGCAGCTTTCCTCTGCTTTCTAAGAGCACAAAACCCTTTAGGCTTTTTCTACACTAATTAGAGCATTAACTAAGTAAGGACTGAAATCACTACCCCTTACTATTTTTCCAAATCAGAGTAGAAGAGTTTGCTTTAATGGCCCAATCTCCATAATAGTTACTTCCTCCTTTATAATAATAAATGAGTTAAAGAAAGTTTAAGTTCCTGAATAATCTTTTTCTTTCCAAACTACAGATATTTTTTCACATTTCATTTTGACCCAATTCTTTTTCTTTTTCTCTTTCCTTCCTTCCTTCCTTCCTTCCTTTCTTTCTTTTTTTTCTTTCTTCCTTCTTTTTTTCCTTCTTTCCTTTTTCTCTTTCTTTTTCTGGGGGAGCATGCATAAAATTAATCAGCAATAATCAATCCACAGTCTCAAGGTTATGTTTTTTTTAAATTTCTTCTACCAAACAAACAAGCATATTCCTTTCAATGTATCCTTACAAAAACAATGGACAATATAACTTGTGATTTTTTTAATTTGCACAATTGAATTCAAATTTATGTGTGGCCCTGCAGTAGCCAAGGTCTGTGTTGATGTTCACAGTTTCTGTTACTGTGAAGAGCTGTCCGGATGAGCAATATATGCTCAGCCACCTGAGACCGTGTTGCAGTTCAGGTGACATGGTTCCTCGTGTACCATACTGATCTGGGTAGCCTGAGTTGCCACCAGGACCAAAGTGACATCCAGGCCTGATCTGCTGCTGAGGGCCATGTCTGGCTCAGTGATCTTGCTGCAACTGGGGTTTTTATTGATGTCCATTAGCTGTGTTACCACAGCGGGTCCTAGGAACCATGGGTGTTGAATCTGTGGGCCACGCCGAGCCAGCCTGCCCTTTATTGGCCCTTGGATACTTTGCCCTGCCGCCTGATGGATGGACACTGCAGCACGAAGTTGGCCCTGCCCCTCCCTCATCACAGGCATGGGTAGGCTGGCCCTTATGGCAAGCACCCACGAGAGCTAATTCCGCACCTCCCAGGAGTGGGCCATCCCAATAGCCCGTACAGACCCGCTAAGCTACCAGCCAGATCCACATCCTGGGACTTGATAGTCCTACCCTGACATCTACCTGCTGAAGCACATGAAGGGTCTGGTTCTGCAGAACAAAGCAACAGCGGAGTATTCTAGAGGATCGGTGAGAGGGTCCAGTGATGATGGTGTGCCATAGGCCTTGAACCAGACCACTGACTCACTGCAATGAGCATTTGAGGGTGAAGCTGATTGGAAAGGTTATAATGTATGACACGGCAGAGCTCCTAAAACTGCATGGACAAATGAAGAAGTATTGTAGAGACAGAAAAGATAGAGGAAATAGTTGGGGGTTTTGGTTTGCTTCATTTTGTTTATAATTCAGTTTCCTTTTTTTTGGTGGAGAGTTCCTTTTAGGAGTGTAGTGTTAAGGGGTGGATATGGAGGGACAGGGAGGGTGAACAGACGGATTCGGGTGGATGATGCTGAATTCCAAAGAATCAATAGAGAATTATGCTATCAAAAATCAAAATCAAGAATTTACTGTTTCAAAAAAAATTTTTACAGCATAAATCTGAAAATTGTCAACTAATATCATTTCACTATTTGTCTTCTCTGTACTCTGCTTTGAGGCTCCCTTAGAATTTCTGTCACATGAATTTATTTTTCTTACGTTTACTTTTATACTTTTCCCCTTTTATCTTCATATACTCATTGTAAATATTACTACAGTTCATAAAAATTTCTGATATACCTTAGCTATGGTCCTTACTCCTTATTTTCCTGTTCTCTCAACTGGCAATTCCACTTAATTGAACTCAATAGTTTAGACTTATACATTTAGGCTTCTACTTTCAAATCACAAATACATACATGAATTTAAATATCTATATAAAAGCAAGATAAAATATGGGAATTCATTGAGCTTAACTTAAACTGGTTTGTATTATAATCTTAAGATGCATCCATTTTCCTATAAAAGACATTTGAAAATTATTTGTTATGAATGCAATTTTATTATGCATTAGTACTACCTGCATGTTAACTATTTATGCTTCTCTTAATGGAACGGTTTTATTCAATGAATTGTTAATTCAATAATTAGGCCTCAATAATTATTAATGAAATAATGAATAAATCAAGAATAGCCTATGCAATCCTGATGAAAAAAAAAGAACAGCACTGGAGGAATTATCATTCTGAATTTCAAAATATACCACAGAGCTGTACATATAAAACAGGTATTAAGCAAGAATTATAGTTATAATATTTATATTTACTTTGTCTTTTATCAGTTTCCATGAATTTGTAGGCTTTCTGGGAGCAGTATTATTGTTAAATTATAACTTAACTCCATAGTTATCCAATAAGACAAAGGGGGTTACTCCATTTTTTTTTGTATTTGTGGAGGTTTGCTTTATAACCTAGTATGTGATCAATTTTAGAGAAGGTTCCATGAGTGCTGAGAAGAAGGTATTTTCTTTTTTATTTGGGTGGAATGTTCTATAGACGTCTGTTAAGTCTGTTTGATTCATGACATCTGTTAGTTGTCTTATTTCTCTGTTAAGTATCTGTCTGGTTGACCTGTCCATTGGCGAGGGAAGAGTGTTGATGAAATCTACCACTATTAGTGTGTGGGGTTTGATGTGCAATTTAAGTTTTAAAATGTTTCTTTAACATATGTGGGTGCTCTTATCATAGCTAAGGAAAGTGTAATATAACTACCTATTTTTTAAGTTTACTAAAGACTCCAGAAGGATATAATATTACAAAAGTAAATAGAAAGTGTATTGTAAGCAACTTTCAAAATTCTAGATAACTCAGAGTTATCTCGCTGCCTGGACAGTCACCCGAAGTTTTTGTGTGTTGTTGAAGCATCCATTTTTAACCTACAGACCTATAGTAACCAGCCATGAGGCAAGAAATTTTAAACACATATTTCCCTATATTGACAGTTTATCAGTCACTTTTTTGTGTGTCTTGTAGAATGTCTGGCACACTCTTTCTTGAAACAGAAATCCAAAGGATTATCTCACTTTAGGAAAGTTTAGCAGTCATCTGTCTGTGGGTTCTGTATGCCCAGCTCACACAGCATAACATCAAGCAATCCAGGTAAGTACAGTTTCTTGCCCAAATGTCTAGCAAACTCCATAAGGAGCCTCTTTGATGTCCATTTATCTCTTGAATTAACTGGTGCTGTCAGAAGCAGATATGTATCATTATCATGAAATGGCCTAAGTTATTTAAACATTATAAATGCCATATTATGAAGGTCTCTGAAAGATTTTAAGAATACCTATCTAACTGAAGTATATTTCTATATATCTAAAAAACCTAACATGACTATAAGTTTGACTATTATAGATGACCATCTATGAACCTGTATTTCTTAATTATACATTATATTTTTAAATGAGCTGTACAAACACAATACCTTAAACAATAACAGAAATATACATATAACAAAAATGATCTGAATTTTGTATCAATAGAGCAAGATCCAGAAAAATGCATATCTCTGTAGCATATCCCCCTTTAAATGTAAACAAACATTTATAAACAAAGCAAAAGGACTTTTTAGATCACATATTCTAATGTATATTTAAATAAATGAGCTGTGGATTTCTGATACTTAAACTTGATTTATTCAGAATGTTTTTTTGATTTTTAAGTCCAATTTTTACATAAAAATCTTTATTTTGTTCAAGTTATTGTAAGTGTTCTTCTAAACTTCATTTAGAAGTTTATTTCCATCTTATTTCTTTGCTTTGGTTAAAATTTACTCCAAATGTCAAATTCTTGAGTTTAGTCTAATTTATTTTTTATTGGAATCCATCACTATGAAATCAGTATTTTAAGAGGAGTATATTATCATGAAATATATATTTCTACTTCTTTGTACTTGTAGATTAGGGTTATTTCATTTGCTATGAATGTAAACAAGCACACAAACATATATAGGTATATATGTGTGTATGTATGTGTACTCATGATATACAGTGTAAGTATCTGTACAAATGCAATATTTACATATATGCATGTATGTGTATAAATATACATACATATATGTTACTTTTAATTCTTCCTTACCCATCAACTATGGAAGTGTTTGAAATATTCTGTGGTATTATGTTTTAGTTGGGTTCAGACAGTATTTCTGTCCAGTGGACTTAGGTGTACTTCGTTACTGAAACTTCAATTGCAAGCCATAATTGCCCTAGTCATGAAGCCCATTGACATTTGAAGGACAAATTATAAATGTATAAGCGAACACAACTTTGGGATATGACCAATCTGTGGCATATGAATGGCTAGTAAAAAAAAGTCATCCCATTAATGAATAACTTAAGGGGATGGATGGACTAGGATAATCCAATAATAAGAAAGTAGTTATTAAGTTTAGGAAGAGAAATATGCAAAATAAATTATGAAAAGCATTATTGCTATACCACCTGATAAATAAATGAGGAGTACAAAGCAGATGTAAGACAAAATNTTCAGATATATTTTAATCCATAGGGCTTATGGACTGTTATTGTTATGGACAGCTATAGTTATGAAGTAAGAGCTGTTGAAATTCTTTGACAGACATAATCACTTTCCCCCAAGCATAGGTGACTTATTTGACCCTCAGTTTTGAAGCAACTCACAAAATTTTCCACTGACTTCCCCATGGATGCCATGGAATATACACATACAATAAATAAGTGAATGTGACTACAATTATTTAAAATGCAATTAAATAATTTTTTCTCCCACTTCTCTTCTCTAACTTGACATGCCAGCCCTACTCCATTTTAAACTCTTGTCATCATTACTTGATATTGTTGTGTGTGTGTGTGTGTGTGTGTGTGTGTGATTAAGTATATAAATGTAATCTGATGAGCTTGTACGGGGGAGGAGAAGAATATGATCAAAATGTACTTAAGTTTAAAAATATTTTAAATAATAAAAGTTAGAATTAAAATAAGATAAATTATCTGTTTTCCAAATTTATTCACATGCATGAAGAAAAACATCTAAGCATGCATTGTGTTCTACCTGAACAGATTTTGGAGTCTACAAATTCTAAACTTAGTCTTGAAGCAAATTTCTTGTATAAGATGTGAACTACACTCCTTAGGAACATAATTTTCTTCCATGAGATCAAGCAATTACAAGCTTTAGCAATTGCTTTCTAGATCCAAAGTACATACTTAGGAAACAGCAGATTCCTTGTCTGTATGTCTAACTAATTAGCAGGGTATATATACCTAGCATATGCAAAACACAGGGAGAGAGTTAGAGAGAATCAAGCAGCTCAAGATGTTTCCATTTGCAGACCTTTTACCATTTGCATTTGGTATTTTATTCATTGTCAATTTTTAAAACCAAGATGGGCTAGCTGGAGAAATGTCTAACTGGGTAATGTTCTCACAGAGTAGGAAGAAGACTTGAACTTGCATCCCTCAAATCCATACAAAATAGTGGTAGAGCTGTGTGCATCTGTATTCCCAGTAAATGACAGTGAAATGATAGGAGAATCTGGAAGCCTAAGAAACAAGCCTTCTGGGTGGCTAGCAGTGAAGAAATAAGAGACCCTATCTCAAATAAAATCCAATGGAGGAAAATCTCCTGGATTCTTTGGACCTTTGTGCATCTGCAATAACACCCACTCATACATATAAATGTTGGAATATATCAAATACACGCACACACACATCATGGAAAATCCACTGACACACACACACATATTACTCATACTCATGCCTGCTTAAGTGTTTTATATGACCCATCCTTAATATTTTTATGATAATTTGTCTAATTTATTTTAGGAAACAATTGAAAGCAGAGTTGCAAAGTACATTTTGACCCCTCACTTCTTGACTTTGAGGTTTAAAATAAGTATTTTATTTTGTTTTACTTTTGCTTTTTAATTTCTATATATTTAAAAAAAATATTTCACATTGCTCAATGCTCTGGGGCATTAATATGTTTTGCTTAAATAGTTAAATCAGAGAAATGTTGGAAAGAAAAGCCCGTGGAAGGCAAGGATAGATCACATTTTATTGCATCCTTGCAAGTATTTCATGCTCTTTTCAATTTCTGTTCCCAAAAAATTAAAACTATCCGTACACAGACACTTTGAAATGAAAAGATAAAGGACAAAGGGGGTTGGAATCAAAGAGCCAGGGCAGTAAAATAAGCTGTTAGAAATCAGGGCGGAATGATAAGCAGGAAACAATTAGGGCACTGCAGTTGTGAGATAGGGAGAAGCAGAGGGCAAGGAATAACAGAGTGTGACAAGTGACGGATGAGCTGAGCCTCACTACAAAAGCCGACGATGAAGCTCTCCGATGGGGAGGGAAGTCAAGTGAACATCTGCTGGCTGCAAAGAACGTGCCAGCACCCCAAAGGTGAGACCGGAAGCTGAGCAGGAGAAGCGGGAATGGACCCAGATTGATCATAACGAATTAAAAGTACCTCCTGAAGATGAAAGAAATGCATCCTTTCTGAAAACGACAGATGTATTTTCTGCTTGGGTGCTTCTTTTTGCAATCTGTACCCAATTGCTAATTAATATAACAAATTTGTCATCGAGTTTCAAAAAAAATGTTAATATGGTTTGTGTTAGATTTTTCCGTATTCCATTCCCATTTATCTAAGTTTATAAAATTTCTCACATGACTGATTATGGATATGCCGGATAGGATTTTGAAATATTACTATATATTTATAATATTTTCATATTCTTGATAATGCATTTTTCATATTATAAAATTTAAATTATCATTTAAAATTAATATTTACATTTTTCATCACTTTTAACTCATTGTCCTAAACATCACATTGTTAAGAAAAAAGAAACTGATGAGACAGGAAATAGGGAATAACTTGATTCCTTTTCTACAAAATTAAAACAATAACTAATACTGTCCAAGGAAGTCCCAAAAACAATAGGTAATTTAGTACATTTGGAGTATCAGTTTATACAGATGTACAAAATTTTTGGTTTGAGTAAGAGTGTCCTGACGAAATATATATTTCTTGTAATGCTGTATAAAATAATATACGTTTTCTATAAGAATAAATAGCTCTTGAGAAAAACACAGTAGGAATGCTCTCAGGCTTTCCCATTGCTGTGGCATGTTTCTGAATATCCTGAGATTAATAAGAAATATTCAGTATACAAACACTAGTCACCTATCCATTACTACCAAGAGTTAAAAGGGACTCTTCTTCCTCATATTTGAACTCAGTTTCCCCTATATGGAGAGGCACTTCCTGAAAAGGAACTAGTGATAAACACAGTATGTCATTCAAGTGTGTCAAAGTCAAACTGCTGCGAAGTGGGGAAAAAAGGAAATTAATAATGAAAGAGATTTTAGAAGTTCTCTTGCGGAAATTACAATTAACTTACTTGTTGCAGAAGAATAAGGCTAGAGAGAAATGTGCCAGCACTGTACTCTCAAACCTGGAAACTTCAACTGAATGGCATTACATGTGCTGTGATCCTTTATTTTAGCTGCATTTTTTTCTTTTGTTTGATTTCAGGCTTCCTCCCAGTTCTGCCAGGCTTTGTTTCTGTACATCAGTCAGGGTCTTTTTCTATACCCACTTTTTACATGCAATACATTTTAAAAAATTTAATCTTAATTACATGTCAAAGTCTAAAATCCCAATATAGTGTCAATATTCCACAGTATTTTGTAACCAATGAAGAGGGATGATGTTGCTGAAAAGGTTTACAGTTTTGCAAAGAACCCCACAGATTTGTATGTTCAGCTTCTTGGAGGAAAACTCAGGCAACAATCACTTAACTAAGCCACATTCCTGTGAGAAAACTGCAGGCCACAATCATGTTACAAAGCATTAATCACATTTTATAAAGGATTTGAAATAATTCAACTTTAAGTCAGCTATTCTCCTGACTATTTATAATTGGGTAGTACTTACCTTATATAAAAACATAATACATAATTTTTAAAAGAGGAATAAAATCTGTCAAAATGAAAAAAAATAAGCACTTATATTTTGCCGGTGGCTAAATTTACTTCGATCTCTCCTAAGGGTATTCATGTCTTTCCATCCTAAGAGCACAGCTGTATTCTGAACCAAGTACCAAAACCTCCCACACAAACCACCTGCTCATTATTTTCCTCAGGCTCTGTTTGCTCTGTCTTTCTTTGCCAGGAAGCCTTACAGCCTCTCTGTTGCTGCTATCGTGATTTCATTTCCACAGTCAGTAGCAACACCAGAAATCCTTCATCATAAATGAGAAATCAAGGAATTTAAGAAGTATGGTTTTCTTTAATCTGTGTTTAGTTAGAAGGCGCAGATATTTGTCCATCAAGAGTAGCACCTTTCATATGTTTGCAGAATCATGGATGTAGTGACGTAGATCTCTGAAAACATGCCCTCAGCTCTATCATCCGGTGCCTTGTGAGACATTAGATACTATGTGATGCATTTGTATCTCTGCTAGGGATTGCATATAGTTTGTCTTCAAGAAGTACTAGTGTTAGAGATTTATTCAGGAATATAGTCATTGAATTATTAAAACCTTTAAAAAATTGAAACCAGCATAAGGTAGTAAAGACACTAGGAGAATAATTTCCAGAGTAAATTAGCATGGCTTTTGCAAGTCTTTGTTACTTCTTTTGAAAGTGGGTCATTACAAAAAGAATATGGCCCAATCTTGTTTATTTAGCCTTTAAAACTAAGCAATGTGTCTTCTAAGAGCACTCAACTTGAGACATTCCATTAAAGTTAAATAGCCTTCTATTCACTTGTTCAATTAAGAAAACTTTATCATTGCAATAAAGGTATAGAAATAATGACCAAGTTTGTTAAATAAATAAATATATATATATATGTATATATATATACACATACATACATATATAATTTGATTTTTGTAAAACTTGATACATATCTGTCTTAATACAATCTCTATCTTAATATTATATAGGATTTAGAAAAAAATCAAATTGAAGCTATTAAAATGTTAAAAATTTAAACAGAATCACACAACTAGTTAGAGGAAGAAAGTAAAACCTATAGACTAAAATTCCAGAAATCATATACCTAAACCTAAATATAGAGAAATGGTAATTCTCAATATAAAGTTTCTTATATAACAATCCTCATACAATAAAGAAACATAATTACACATGACATTGTATTACAATTAAGCTATACACTTGATACTCTTAAAAGATCTAAAATATTCAGAAGCACATATTCAGGGAAATGCTTGTATATTGCTTTTCTCAGTTAAAACCTATGTTACTTCTTGTATCTTTAAATAGAGTGTTATGAGAACTTGTTTGTCCACCAGAATATGTCTGCCTCTGAAGTGGTGGGACACTGTTTTTCATTATAATCTCCCTATATCCATAGTAGACATTCAATTGACCCATTTAGTTATCAATTCCATCTCTATTGTAAAATAAGAACATTTCAGGTATTTATTCATCAATATTTAGTAAATAAGCTATTCATTCCAACAGTATTTAACGTAAAATGTAAATGTCAACTTAATATAAAAATTCCCATTAATATATAACTGATTCTATGTTATTGTTCTACTTTTAAAAGTCTCTCTTGACCCCATATCTGCCTTCTGGTACAGCCCAACTTTTTGCTGCTTTTCACACAAATATCAAATAGTTGTCTGCAAGCTATTTCAACTTTCTGAACTTCTTTCCTTTGCTGAACTTGTGCCCCAGCTCTGCACTGAAGCTGCTCCTGTGTGTCTCACACTGACCTGCTATTATAGAGAACAATGTTCCTTTGTCTTGCCTCTTCTTATGTGTTCCCTTAGACACACTCAAAAAATTTTACAGTCCCTTTTTGAAGTACTAAATGTCCTTAGTTCCTTGTTATTTTTACCTGTGCCTTATTTTCTTCTCACTTTACTGATGGATCTATTTGCATTCAATTTTCTGCATCTTATTATTTTTTTCTTGAGTCATAAACATTGCTAGCTTCAAAAACTCTGAGAACATCAGCTGCCTTATTGTAACCTGTGCTTTAAACTCTCCTCTCTGGTCAACTTATCCTGGACATAAACTTGACAGTGTTTTTGTATGGGACATTGGTTTACAGATGTGTCTTCAAGTTTGAATTCTATCCAGGCTCTTGAATTCGCAATGACTTCCTTTATTTGTTCATCCCTTGATTCATTTATTTTTTACAATTCAATCCCTTTGTAGGTACATACAACTCGGTTTTAAATACACCCAAAATTACCCTACTCCACAAGGCTTCTTTATTTCATTCCTGTTAATTATAATTATTAATATTATCATTACCATCAATTTAATTATTTTTGTTATTATAAGGTTCACTCTATTTGACCATCTAAGACATTTTCACTACCATATGAAACCTCAGGTGATATACAGTAGTGGTGTCTCAAAATGATCCTCCTACCAATGTACTTTACTGGGTATTAGGAATCATTGTAGATACTGAAGAGAACTGGTGATATAATTATCATTTTTATGTACATAATTCTGTGGACAGCACATTACTTATATTACTCTGTGAATCTTATAGTGGCTTATTTTGTCATGATGGTAATTTTTTTATGACACTTAGTCATAGAGACTAAAGTTTTTTATCTTTTTTCTACATACTCTATACAAAATTTACTCAAGTGTTTCATAAGGATACCCATTGGTAATTGATACAATGTGTCTATGCCAATATATGACATCTGATTCTGCCTGAAATTTTCCATTCCATTTTTTTTATCAAAGTTTCTTAAGTAGGATCATGGTATCAACTAACATATATATGCATATCCCCAGTAAAGTATTGAAGTTTGAGGTATTTCTTTTCTTTTTTCTTTTGTTTATTTTTTATTGAGCTATACATTTTTATCTTCTCCCATCCTTTCTCCTCCCCTCTCCTTCAACCCTCTGCCATGATCCCCATGCTCCTAATTTACTCAGGAGATCTTGTCTTCTACTTCCCATGTAGATTATATCCATGTTTCCCTCCCTTAGGGTATTCATTGTGGTTAAGGTTCTCTGAGTTTGTGATTTGTAGGCTGATTTTCTTTGCTTTATTATTTAAAAACCATGTATGAGTGAGTACATATAATAATTGTCTTTCTGTGTCTGGGTTACCTTGCTCAATATGATGTTTTCTAGCTCCCTATCTAGATTTCTGTTAAGTCCATTTGAGTCATAACACCTGCTAGTTCCCTTATTTCTCTGTTAATTTTTTCTCTGACTTACCTGTCCACTGCTGCGAGTAGAGTGTTGAAGACTCCAACTATTAGTGTGTGGGGTTTTATGAATGATTTAAGCTTTAGATGTGTTTCCTTAACATATTATGGTGCCCTTATACTTGAGGTATAGATGTTCATTATTGAGATTTCCTCTTGATAGATTTTTCCGGTGACTAATATGTCCTTCTTTGTCTGTTTTGATTGATTTTGGTTTGAAGTCTATTTTGTTAGATATTAAGATAGCTACACCAGCTTATTTCTTAGGTACACTTGATTGGAATATTTTTTCCCAACACTTTACTTTGAGGTGATGTCTGTCTTTGAGACTGAGGTGTGTTTCTTGTATGCAGCAGAAGGATGGATTCTGTTTTCGTATCCCATCTGTTAGCCTGTGTCTTTTTATAGGTGAGTTGAGTCCATTTATATTAAGGGATATCAATAACCAGTGCTTTTCATCTTCTGCTAATTTAGATTTCATTGTTGGTGATTATATTTTGTGTGTTTTTTTCTTCTTTGGGAATTGTTGCTGTGAGATCATTAATTCTGTGTTTTTGTTAGTGCAGCCATCTTCCGTGCATTGGAGTTTTTTTTTTGTAGGGCTGGGTTTGTGGCTAGGTATCAGCTAAATTTGGCTTTGTAGTGGAATATCTTGTTTTGTCTTTCTATGGTGATTGAAAGTTTTGCTGGGTATAGTAGTCTGGGCTGGCATCAGTGGTCTCAATGTCTGCATAAAGATTAACCAGCACTTTCTGGCTTTCATTATCTCCATTGAGAAGTCAGGTGTATTTCTGATAGGACTGCCTTTTTATGTTATTTGGCCTTTTTCCTTTGGAGCTCTTAAAATTCTTTCTTTATGTTTGTATGTTTAGTGTTTTGTATGTTTAGTTTGATTATTATGTGGTGAGGGAACTTTTTTTTTAATCCAGTCTATTTGATTGTTTGTAAGTTTCTTGTATCTTAAAAGGCATCTGTTTCTTTACGTTGGGAATGTTTTCTTCTATGATTTTGTTAAATATATTTTCTTTGTTTTTGAGTTGAACTTCTTCTTCTTTATATATTATTCTTAGATTTGGCCTTTTCATGCTGTCCTCTATTTCCTGCATATTTTGTGTTAAGCTTTTGTTAGATTTAATGTTTTCTTTGACTGATGAGTCTATTTACTCATTATATCTTCAGCACTTGAGATTCTCTCTTCCGTCTCTCTTCAGAAGAAAACAGAAGTATTCTCCAGTTTATACATGCATTTGTGGTTCCTGATCATGTTCTCATGATTTCTGATTTATAATGCCCTTGGTTTGTGTATTCTTTATTTTCTATACTTCAATTTTCAAGTCTTGAATAATTTCTTTCATATATTTGATTGCTTTTTCTTTGTTTTCTTTAAGGGATTTTTTTGATGTTTTCCAATTTTTTGTTTGTCTTTTCCTCCATATCTTTGAGGAAAATTTTCACTTTCTCTTAAGGGCCTCAAACATTCTCCTTAAGTTATATTTTATGTCATTTTCTTCTAACTTAATCTATATTTGGTTGTTCAAGTCTTGTTGTTGTAGGGTTACAAGTTTTTACTGGTGTTGTTTTGCTCTTTGGGGTGTTGCATGTATTCTTGCCCCTGTCTACCCATGTTTTCCTTCAATTAGTGTTGTTGGGGCTGTCTGTGACTCTGCTGATCAGTCTTCCAGGTGTCAGTAGATACAAGGCTCAGATGGTTGCTCCTAGTGGTGCAGTCATTGCCACAATTCCAGTCACTCTGTTGGTCACTCTGTTCCTGGAGATTTCTCGCCTCTCCTGGGGTTTAATATTCTCCTGTGGCGTTTGCTGTCTCAGGCCTGCTCTAGACTAGGGCATGAATTCAAACTAATCTTTCTACAATATCACTTCAGAATAAATAATTCTTTTGTATTTACTATAGACAGGAAATCATATTAGCTACTCAAAGTAATAAAACCTTCACGGAGCTAGTAATTCCTAAGTCACTGGTTTTAATGTTCCTAATTCTGCTATTCTTTAATATAGTCCCTCATATTGTAGTGACCTGTAAAATTGTTTTATGGCTACTTTATAACTGTAATTTTGCTACTGGTATGAATCTTAATGTAAATATCTGCTATGCAATCCCCTGTGAAAGGATCCTTGAGAACCACTGCTTTAAGTCACTCATGATAGAATAGATTCAAGTACATACTAATTGAAAGACTAATAAAGGTGTGTGTTTTTCTGTGTTTATGTTTGCACATGTGTGTGAGAGAGAGAGAGAGCTCTCTCTCTCTCTCTCTCTCTCTCTCTCTCTGAGAGAGTTGCACTAAGGATTCCATTATTCCAAGGCCTATAAACTCACCTGGTATTATTGAAAATTGAGATATCAATAGGATTTCCTCAGTGAGTTTTTTTCTGCCTTTCCCACATGTCTTTTGTCTTTTAGATTGAAACTGAAGGTTGTTTTGTGTTGATTCCTCATTTATTTTCTCATCTGGTAACATCTGCTGATTCTTTTCTCCTTCTTTTTACCTTTATTCCTCATATATCATTCTCCTTGCTGAAGGTATATTTACAAAATTGAATATCTATTTGGATTTCTATTTTAATAAAAAGGATTCAAGTGATTTCTTATTTTCACTGTTAATTCATTAATACAGTGAGATTTATTTAACAGTTGCTTAGATTCATTGCAGCCAATGAAAGGAAAACATTCTAAGATGACCCTCATATGTTTTTTTTCTAGGAAATATTTTCAGTGAAAATATGTGTAACTGGAGGTTTCTTTCCCTCTCGCCAGTCCCAAATGTCCATTCTGATCCTTAATATTTAGTTACAAACTGTTTGGCCTATTAGCTCAGGCTAATTATTAACTAGCTTATACAAATTAAATTAACCCATTTCTATTAGTCTATGTATTGTCATGTGTCCATGGCATTACCTCACATCATGCTTCTCCAGCAGCTGGTGGTGTCTAATGACTGGCCTTTTCCTCCCTGTGTCTCTGTTTGGTTTTCAATAGATTGGCTCTATTCAGCCTGGCTTTTGGTCAAATCAGCATCATTATTATGCAATGGTAATAAAATATACTTGCAGTATATGTAGAGAGATCTCACATCAAATATGTTAAAATGGAATGGAAACAAAACATTGAGCCACAAATTTTGTTGAAACATTAATTCCATATTTTTTTCACTTTCTGCCTAACACTCTGGATTGGATTGTTTACTTTCTGATACTGCAATCTTACTCTGTAGTGATAGGGGAGCGGGCCTGTTTTTAGTCCAGCCCAGCTCCTGCACGGCTAGCTTATACCCCAAAATAACAACACACAAATTGCATTCATTTAA
>LOEQ01005579.1:99177-118222 GCA_001685075.1 Bramus lutescens | reverse complement strand
AAGGGTGTTAGGAAAGTCTAGTCTGCTGGATTTCAGGTCTGGAAGGTCACTTCCTGAGAGAAAGAGATTTTAACTGACAAAGGAAATGCTAATTGCATCTAAAGCCTGGAGCCTGCAGGTCTCCCTAGGAGATAAGATGCCAGGTTAATTTCCTAGGCCCAGAATTTGCTTGGCAGAGGTGATAGAGGTGAGTATTTTACTTGACATATAAACTTAATATGGCATAAACAAAATACAGGTCTCAATACACAGGTCTTTGCTTCCGGCACAGTTGGCAACTTTACATCCTGCACTCCAGCTAATTATCTGGAGCCAGTGAATGATCTACAGTTTAAAAGTTCAATCCTACAAGTCCACCCTCCATCACTCTTCAAATGCCATTCACAAATATTAGCTTTCCATTGTGCTTCTGACGATGAGGTTTTAAATCAAGGGCTCACATAACCTTTCCTTATGCATATGTACAAACTACAACTGTTCATACTGTGGGAGTAGGGGTTCAGGACCTTGCCTGCTGGGATTTGGAGTCCAGAGCAAAGCAACTCCCAGGCCAGGGGCTGTTGCTACATACCCAACTTAACAGTTTCTTTAATCGTTTTCACTATCTCTGGATCTTTTCTCATTTTTCTGCTCCCTCTTATGCAAAGATCCCTGGGCTTTGTGCCAGACAAAAATCTCACCATAAAGGAGGGGAAGAAGGTATGAATGCCTACCCCATCCAAGAAACCCAAAACTTGTAGTTGCTGGGAGAAGGAAAATCAGTTTTCGTTAGTAGAGTATATCAACCACATCCAAGGCAGAGCATGTGCTCTGGAATAGTTGGACAATACAAAGTAGACTTTAATGGCTTTCTTTCTTTCTTTTATCTCTCCGTCGGGTCTTCCTTTCCCCCTTTCTTTCTCTCTCTCTTTTTCTTTCTTTCTTTCAAGAGAAAGTACATGAACTTTGATGACTATGGAGAAGAAGGGATCTGGAAAGAATTGAGGAGAAGAAAGAATATGATTTAAAAAAGTATTGTCTAAAATTTTCAAAGAATAAATAAATGAGAGAAGGGAAGAAGGAAAAAGCTTTAAGTCTCAAGGAGTAGAGCTTTTTCTTCCTCCTGGGAATTTACCCAGAAACCCTTCCAGTCCTGGAGTTTTCAAGCTGATCCTATTATCAGACCTTATACAACAATGTCACAGACATCTTAAATTCACCCTCTGTTCTCTCTATTCTCTGACGTTTTGGGATAAGACTTAACATTTTAGTCATGTCTTGGTCTCCCATCTACTAATACGAAAAATCCATTTCAATGATCAGTCCTTTACCTAAGCCTGATAAGCACTGTAGAAATGTTCCTATGCCATCATCACACAGGAAATTAAGGGTATTAGAAGCTCTGTTATCAGAAGCCAGAGTCAAAGAAGAAATAGTAGAAAAAAGGGGGAAAATGCTCTTATCTTCAAGATCACTCAGGAAATTAGAGCTTCGGGAGCATTGCATCAAGAGCCTGGGCTAGAGGCAAATATCCCCTTTTCTGTAATGTTATACATTAGTCACCATCTGAAGTTTTAAATGTGCATTAGTTGATGTGTGCCTGATGACAGACAGCAAGAAAAGGATGCTACTTACAGCTCTGAACATTCTCTGAGAAGCATCCATATTAGAATCCAAGTTTGATAACAGCTTCATGTTTGAAAGATATAACGTGCAGAGCTGCTCTTTGTCTCTTTTGTGCCCTAGCGCTGCCTTCTTGTATGTTGAGTTTATGACAGTTGTTCAAGTCTGTAATATAATATAATGATCTTTTTCTATGTACTACACATGCTATCCTGCACAGTAGGTACTAAAATAAAGCCAAGGTCAGTCAAGATGAACAGCAAATCATTCATTTCAGAAAAGTCACTCTGCTCTGTTTCAAGGCAAGGCCACGGAGGTTGATCACAAATAAATTCAGATCTGCATTATTTATGAATGTCTAAACCACAACTACAATGATTAAAACATGGATTTTAAATTAATTTCATGTTAAATGCAGGACAATGATACATCTCTATCATGAACTGAAGCATTCATTGGTTCACATTCAATTTAAACTAGGAAGGAAATTTGGGAGATTCAATCAAGGCCTGTACAAGAATTAGGAATTGTGAGATATGGTGAGGGACACATTTTATGAATCATTTCAATTTAGTATGTAATAACTCAGCTTCACTGGTAATGACATCTCAAGGTGGAAACTATAAATCTGGTATATGAAAGAATTTCATGGAAAGAAATATGAGCTTCATTTTCTGACCTGAGAGTCAGAGAATGGACATGAAAGAAAAAAATCTCAGGGATACTTCTCCTTAGAAAGAAGGTGAGGAGACAGAACATGGGAAGTAATTAGAGCTTATTCTGTTTGACATATTATAAAGCTCATGAGTGTCATTACATTTAAAACAGTAGAAATTCTAAAATATATTTGATGCTATATCAGCAAATAAGTTACTAAGAAACAGACATGTAGAATTATTTTTGTATTCATGCTTTAGAAGAAATCTAATTTATTTCTTGATATATGAAGAAGTTTTTATTATATCAGCAAATCATGCAAAGATTCGAAGAATTAGCTCCATTAATTCTAGTTCATCAAAAATAAATTCTGTATGTGAAATATTCTAGTTAAATATAGCATTGGGCTATGAATCTCCCTGTTTCATATTTAAGTATAATACTAGTTGTCATAGTAATGGTGTATTAATTGAAATATGCATTGTTTTATTATTTGGTAAGCCCTTAAACATAGGACAAACAGTCTAAATCCATACTGTCTTTGATACATTAATGCTACAAATGCAACATTCTAACAAAAATTTAGTGGTTCCAAACATTATTTTTTATTAAAATACATGTCATACTATTATATAAATCACAGTAATTATTTGCAAAATATTCTTTAAAATAATACAAACAAAATTTGAACATGCCTTTTGGAATCTTATTTTTATAGGAAACTACAGAAACATTAAAATAAGGTCTCTTCTGATTTTAATATATAACATAAAAATATAAACTAAAGTTAGTGTACTTTATGAGCATCTTGTGTTCTGTTCACATATAGGAAAAAACTAATAACAGGCCAGTGGTTTTTATAAGAACATGTGGGTTATAAGGAAATGTTATTAGGTAAATATGAATGGGATCTGTACTATAATCTATAAAAATAGAAGCAGTAAAAATATTTTTTTAATTTAATATGGCCCTGAAGCTATTCTATGGACAAAAAACCTAAGGCTCCAAAATTCATTAATGACCTAACATACATGTGCCTAGGAAGTGTTGATTCTTATCGGTTCTCCACTGCAACATGTCATTGTCATGCCCAGATCTACAGAGTACACCAAAAACCAACAAGAAGATCAAGTTCCGTATGTAAAAGCAAAGAACTTTTATTTCCATATAAGTTCACAGACTCAGACTCTCCATGTGCCCAATGTATTGGCATGATCAAAGAGCTTCGAGCTCAGTTGGGGTTGGGTTTTTAGAGTAACAAAGGTAGAGATGAGGGATCTCTAAGGTTTAGGAACCCTGATTGGCTAACATTTGTCTAGGTGTATCCTGTTGAAAAGCAATGGGTGTGTACTAACAGGCAGTCCTGTCTATAATGGCTGGAGCATTAAGAATTTCTTGGTGAAAAGGGATGGGTGTGTGCTGGGCTAAAAGACATCTGCTCCTGGATGGTGAAGGCAGAAAATGTTTATTTGTTTCCTGGCCACCTAGACACAATCACACAGAAATTATATATATATCAATTGCAACACTGCTTAGCCAATAGCTCAGGCATATTCCTGGCTAACTCTTACATCTTAAATTAACCCATTTCTATTATTCTGTGTATTGTAACATGAGGGTCCTGCTTGTTGGGGTTTATGTCCTGCCCTGTTCCCACAGCTGTTTTGCCCCAAAGAAAATCACACAGAGGTCTCCATAAGTTATAAGCTAATTGGCCCATTAGCACAGGCTTTGCATTAGCTCTTATGATGTATATTAACCCATTATTCTTGTCTATGTTAGCCACATGGCTCAGTATCTTTTTCAGTGGTGTAGATCACATCCTGCTTCTTCGTTGATCTGGGCAGGAGTGGGAGGAATGGGCTTCTTCCTTCCTAGAATTTTCCTATTCTCATCACCCCACTTCTACTTCCTGCCTGACAAATCAGTGTTTATTTAAACATGATTGACAGAATACAGACAATTATCCCGCACCAGTGTATCACCATGAGAACAGTAAGGTTCTGAGGTGTCTTTCTGCTTCAACAGCTACATGGAGTCTTTGACTCCACCTACTCTCTCTGTTCAGATTTCTCATCTGACTTTGCTCTGCTAAGCCATTGACCAAAAGAGCTTTATGCATTAACCAATGATAATAAAACATATTCACAGCATACAGAGGAGAATCCCACATCAAGTTGGAGCATGGGTAGCCTCAGTTTGTGGTTGTTCTTAGAACCAGGTATGTCTTTAGTGTAAGCTGAGACTCAGGCTAACCTTACTGTTGATCTATAAAGCCTGTCTTAACAGGTGTGTCCTAAGTTTCCCTGGGCCCTACAGTCACCTTACCATTAATAAGTAGAAATTATGACTACAGAGAAAAGCATAGTTAATGGGTCTATAGTTGGGACAATTTATGAAGAGGAGCTGATGAATGGTAATAAAGGTTATTGTGTTAGGTCAGACTTTTAAACTAGTGAGCACAAAAAAAACTACCTATTGATAAGCATTCTTCCCATCCTAGAGTCTGAGAAGAGATATGAATATTTATATCATTCACCTTTGGAAAGAATGGACTTGATAGAGAACTAAACATACATAGACTTCGTCATGACCTCACTTCCTGAATATGGTAATTTGATATGTGTTTATTGGGTACATAGTCCTAAGTTATTGCTCTTTGTGGAAAATCTTCATTAACATATAAAGCAAGTCTATTTCCCTCTTATGCTTGACTGCACAATGTGGATCTGACTTTTTTATTCTTGTGTTCACTTATATGTATATATGCACATATGGATCCTAGCATATAGACATGAACTTGAAGTCTTAGGTAGGATATCAAGTTTCCATTTTTATTTTGTTTCTGTTTAGGATCATTGGATCATCAGTTTTGGCAAACAGGTAAGTCTACACATCTTATTTAATAGACTTCTTTTAGCCTAGTGATTTTTATAACCTATAATTACAGGGATGGTCCACGATGTCTCTTTCTCCCTAAGTACCAAAAACTTGGTTCAAAGTCCTTTGTTTTATAATATGTAAAAATATGGAGTCTACTTGCCAAGCATTCTAAATATCCCCGAATCTATTTTACATTTTAAATTCTTTTTTTTTAAATTGTGAAAATATTCTGAGTGTGGAAAGACAAACTCAATCCATAGTATCAGATTTAATTGTTATAATTCTGCTTTATAGATAAGAGTTAAATGATGCACTCATTACCTACTACACTGACTAGTATTTTTCCTTCATTTACTACGGGTTGTTGAATTTCAGGTGAAATGTACAGAATCTTCTTGTAAATTAAAATTGTCTTTCCTTAAGAATCTTTCTTTCTTTCTTTCTTTCTTTCTTTCTTTCTTTCTTTCTTAAGAAAAAGACTGTGATTATTATCTTAAAAGAAGGATGAGATTCTGGTACCCAATTTTGGGTTTGCAAACAGTTAAATAGCTTGAACACTGGAGTAAGCATTAGGAATGTGAAATGATTCTTCACTTAATTATTTTCTAAATAAGCTACTGGATGTCTTTAGTCTATGAAACACTCCAGATCATAAGTCATGTTAAAAATAAGTAATACTTATCTAGCTCTCTATCAGTTTTCTATGGTGGAGTCCGGGAATGATTTCCAATTGAACCCATAGTGTCTGACTGAGCACTTTAGGGTTCTGCTGAGTATTTAAACTTCTCATATGCTCAGTTATCACATATCTGATAAATTTGTTTCTAAGAATACATGAAGATATTAGCTGGATAAACACCCAAACTAGATTATTGTCATTAGGAAAAATGATGCATGCATAGTCCTGTTTCCATCTCCATAGGTTTGCAGTGTAGCTTCACAGCAGTCTCTAGCAATACAGACTCCAAAGCACTGCCTTGAGGACTGAGCTTCTGTCTTCCATTTGAAGATACTGCATTTGAAGCAAATCCCATTGATTTACCTGCCTGTGGGAGTATACCTCACTTTTTCTGACCTGAACAAGAAATAGAATCTGCAGAGCCAATAACTCTGAGACATGCTTTGGTTCTTTTTCAAGGGATTCACAATTTTAAATCTGAATATGCAAGAAGGGAAAGAAGAGAGTTAACAAGCAGCACTTCTCTCAGAGATCCACATTCAGAGGAGATCCACATTCAGCCCAAAATCATTGCTATGTTCATGCATAGTGCGTAGTCCATTCATAGGCATGGGATCATTTCAGAGAGTACATGTAACATTGAGAACCCAGCTAAGTGCAAATGTCACTCAAACTTTTCTATTAGTGAGGAAACTGTTCCTTCAATTGCATGTCCCCTCCATGACTGGAGAAAATGTCTTGGTCCAAGCAATGTCTTAAATGGAATCAGTTCATCAGTAAAGACTGAAAACTGTTCTTCCTACTCTGGAAATTGCTGCCAAGAATGATCAGAAAGCTAATTGTAAACCTTACATAATACTCAGCTATATCACTATTTGGCACATGCCCAAAGAACTCAGCATCCTACTCTATATATCCTTACTCTACCATGCATTTTGCTTCTATTCATGATAACCAGGAAGTGGAAACAACCTAACTGCCTTCCAACTGATGCACAGATATTGTAAGTGTGGCACATATATACAATGGAATATCATTTAGCTGTAACAAAAAGATGACATAGAATTTGCAGTAAATGGATGAAACTACAACATTTTATACTGAGTGAGGTAGAACAAACCCAGAAGGCAAATACCACATCCTTTTCTCTCCAGTGGCGCATGTCTTCAATCCCACAGTCAGAGGCATGCAGACCTCTGTGAGTTCCAGGCCAGCCTGGTCTACAGAGTGAGTTCCAGGAGAGTCAAGGTTACACAGAGAAACCTTCTCTCGAAAAAACAAAACAAATCAAAATTGACATTCATAGTGTGGTTGTCTTCTTTCTAATTTCTTACTATGTGGTTTAATGGCTACCCAGAAATATATGTTGCTAACACATACATTCTTTTTTTACATCTTTTCTTTCATTTGTGGGTCCTTAGATGTGAGTATCTAAGCTGGAATAAGCATAGACACGAAAGTATGAATGCCTTGTGTTGATTCTTGCAGATATAGCCAGGAGTGGTTAGCTACATCCTACAGTAGCTTTAACTTGAGTATTTTGAAAAAAGCTTTATGATAGTTTTCATGATGAGTGCACTCATTTTTATTCAAACTAGCGCTGCATCAGCTTGACTTTCTTCCTACATCTTTGCTAGCAGTGTGGTGTGGTGTGTGTGTGTGTGTGTGTGTGTGTGTGTGTTTCTTGATGGCCATTCTGTCTGGAGGAAAATGGAATCTCAGTGCAGTATTGACTTGTGTGTCTTTGTTGGCTAATGATACAGATCTTCCTGTTAGAGTTGTTATTCTTCATTTGTCCAACTATTGATGAGATTACTTCAGTTTTGATGTTCAAATTTTGGGGCTATCTAAATGCTACATAATAATACTTTGTCCGAAGAATAGCTAGCAAATATTTTCCTTTGGCCCCACATAAGGCATCTGATGTCCTACTTGGTTTCTTCGTCTATTTATTCATTGTTTTTTACTTTCAAAGATTTTAATTTAGGGTTTGGGAAAATGGATTAGCAGGTAAGAGCACTTGCTGCTCTAGAAGAGGACCAAGGTATGATTCCCTACATTGGCATGGTTGGTTACAACCATCTGTAACTCAAGTTTCTACAGATTCCACATTTCTTTCTTGCTTCTTGGGGCATCTGGCACTAATTGTGGTGCACAGACATGTATGGGAGCAAAATTCTTATCCACATAAGATGAAGAAATCTACAAGAATATTTTTAAAAAAATGATGCAATACCATTTGCTAATTCTTTGTATTATTATATCAGTTACTTGAGGTCAATTTAAATAAAAAAAATTATTTTGACAGTTTACTCAGAAACAACGAAGGAGGGTATCATCTTCACGTGAAATCTCTCTGGATTACTGAAGAGCAATTCTAAACTTCAGGAAATTTAATGTTCGTAAAGAAATTACTGTTTGACATCTATTTCAGTTTCTATTTAAACAGGTATCTCCTTTTTCTTTGCAAAAACTTATGTTGCCTTGTGTTTTTCTTTATATACTTGAGAATTAGTTAAATAAGAAAATGTGCTTCATTATTCTAACTTCCATTCCCTGTCTGGCACAGTTTTTAATCTGTCTCTTGTATGGTAATAATATTGAGTAGTAAAAACCAATTTCCATTTCATACCGTCTTTCAAGCTGGCTTTGTCTAATTGTATTTTTATAACTATTCAGGTTCTCATTTGGAAATTGTCCCACATAAGGGCTATTATGCCCTTTTCAGTTCTGTACATTAGGAGGCAGAGGGTGACATTTTACCTCATCATAAGTGATAATGACTTTGTCATGCCATTAAGTACTATGCACCAGTTTTGCCCTCTAAAAGGGTGATACTTTCTATAATGATTTCAGCAACAATAGGGCTGATAGTACCAGGCTCCAGGGGTCATGCATGTGCAGATAAGCCCTCAGGCAGAAGTGCCTAATGACCCCCGGAGATGTTAAAGGGCCCTTCATTACCATTGTGTGGTGTGGATTACATCATACATGTATGACTCAGCTAAGACCTTGAATGCATGCCTGAACCCCATCATCTGTGTATGATGTAGCCATGTCAAACCCTGTGTACATGCACTGGGCTGCTTTTAAAAGTTGGATGCACCAACTTCCTGTCTCTCTCTCTGTGCACTGATTTCCCCAGAACTGTACACACCTCCTCTAATAAACTCCTAAGCAGGTTTGTTGTGTGTTCTGTGTTTCCTTCTTACTTATGCCTGGTAATTTCACTTTCTTTTTCTTAAAAGTAAGAGCTCTATTTGTAATGGATTAAATAAAAATACTGCAGGATCCTCAAGTGGCTGCAGTTGCAGAAACACTGCAGGTCCCCCAAACAGCAGCAGTGGGGAGTAGGTCCTGAGAGCAGCCAGTCCTAGGCAGGGACTGGCACAGGTCCCCCAGTGGCTGCAGCAGGCCACAAGGAGAGACAGACAGACAGCATGCCATGAGACCATACCACAGATTTCTGAAGGCTGCTGGTCCCAGGCAGGGAGCCTCGCTGCACTGGGAAAGAGACAGAGGGATAGGCACACCATGCAGAGTGAGGTTGGGTATTTATTCAGTGGGTTATGGAGGGGGAAGAAAGAAGGGGAGAAGAGCAGAGGGGGGGAGGGGAGAAGTGGGGAGAGGCAGAAGCTGTCTCTTTGAGAAGGAGATGGAAAAGAAGAGACTCAGTCTACAAGCAGGAAGGAAGATCTGCCTGCCTCAGCAGATGGGGAGGGAGTGGGCATGTCTTGTCTCTTAAAGAGACATATATTTCTTGCAAATTATGATCTAATTGTACTGGCATCTCTATTTTAAGAAAGCAAATATTACCTCAATGATTAGTTTTGCCATTTTTATTATGTATTGTAATTTACTTATGAAATGTATACCACTTTAATGGTCTACTCTCCATTTAAGCCCCACTAGGATGTTGATTAACTAGAATTATAGAATGTTTGATACCCTGGTAATTGTTGGTTACTTACTGTCTCAGTTCTTTCTGTTCCTGTGATAAACACCCAACAAAGAAACTGCAGGAAGAAGCAGTCTCTCTCCACTCATGGTTCCAGGGTCCATACTGAAGGGAAAATTGATGTAGGAGGGTCATCTTTCTATGTGTTACTTTTATTGGTTAATAAAGAAACTGCCTTGGCCTTTTGATAGNGAATACTAGATATGGGTTAAGCAAGATGTGAGAGTTAGCAAAGAAGAGGCTAGAAATAATGGGCAAGCCAGTGCTTAAATGAATACAGTTTTCCGTGTAATTATTTTGGGTAAAGCTAGCTGGCGGCTGGGAGCCGGATGGCAGGAAGTGGCCCGCTGCTCCTGCTTGCCTCATCACTACAGAAAATAAGGCAGCAGGTGCTTTAGGCAACCAGTTGCATTGCCTTTCTCCCCGAGGAAAAAGAAAGCAATGTTGCTTCTCCTCAGCAAATCTTGTATTTCAGGCAACCCAGCCCCTAAACTGTAAGACTAGTGCTATTGTCTTTCAAAATGGGACTGATCACTCCATTAACATAATCAAAATAACCCTTCACAAAGATGTCCTGAGGTTAACCAATATAAAAAATCTCCTACAGGTGTTCTTGGAGGCCTCCTACTAAGTGGTCCCAGATGCTATCAAATTGACAGGAATTCTAACCATGACTCTCACAGTTTATTATAAGAGTTTCTTACGAACGTCATGTTTGTTTATTCATATGAAGTTCAATATCTATCTATTTTTACAGGGGTGTAATATTTTTATTAGGATCGTTATATTTATGAATAAGAATTGATTAATGAGAGTGTTATATTATGATAACTTCTAGTTTTATTTTCTTAATTGAAAGAATTGCATAGATCTACAAGTAAAAGCTAAACTTCCACAAAACTTTGTAGTTAGCATCAAGAGTGAATCACACATGTGCACATCAGGCTAAAAGCAGGGTGCACAGTAGAAGGCAGGTGTAGTGATATTTCTTTTGTAGTTTAATAAATAAATCTTGCTTGAAGTTCAGAGAGTAAAGCAGCTGCACTGATCAGCCTTACAGATCAGGTAGTGGTGACACACATTATTAATCCCAGTAGCCACATTAGTTTGTCATAGAAATTCAGTGGTAGGTGAATGCCTTTAATCCCAGGGCTAGAGAGGAATATAAAGCGAGGAGAGACAGCTCTCACACACTGTCTCATTCTGAGATTCCTGGAGGCAGGATTGCCATTTTGGACTGAAATAGAAGAAAGAGTCAGTGGCTGGTTATTTTGCTTTTCTGTGCTTCATGTTTCTGTCTTTGGGTTTTTATTAATCGTGCTATACATAGGTTCTCTCTTTATGTGGAATCTTAAGGCTGGAAAATTAGTACTATTAAAGGATAACCACATGTGTTAGACTTGATTTTTTTGAAAGATAAATGAATGAACATTTTTATCAGTGGAATTCAGAATTGAGTGAGAAGTGTGAACAACAAAGTTAAGTTCACAAGAACAGTTAATTATTTTTGCCAATGAGTAAAGACAAAGTATACAAAATTAGTTCTCTGTCTTTTAAATATTTACAATGTGGCAATACATTATATCTCAGTTTTTTATAAAAGTAATAGACTGTCCCTTCTGCCTCTCAAAACCTTTTTGAGTTCATCAAATAACTTTTCAGGAACACACACACATACACACACACACACAGCTGGATTTATTAATTATTTCAGAGATAAGATAAATCTTGAGCAATATCCTTTTAATTATCAGCATTTTAAGCTTCAATTCTCATTATTTGTCTTTCTCTTTCCACACTCATCCAACTGATTCACACTGGAGAATGCCATACACAGAAACAAATTAACATTATTAGCTATAGAAGATTATCATTCCTTGTTCCTTTATCTGAAGTTTTCACTCAATAAACTCAAATGCTTAGAGCAACCATGAGGAGTAAAGTGGCCTTTCAAGAAGAAGACCTCTGGTAATCTCGCTTTGTATGTTTGTTTTGTTTTAGAAGAGTGGAGAGAATATTTACTGGAAGTAACAAATGTGTGCTGGTTAATTAATTAATAAACATGATTCTTTGTACATACTACATCATAGACAATGTTGTATTCATGGACTGCATAAAGACAAGGCTTGTAGTGATGTTCATATCTTAGTAAGTGAGAAAGGCAGGAATCCTATGTTAGTTTGCATGGTGGGACATTTATGTGTGCCAGATGTTTTTCCAAGTATTTACAAAAATATAATTTCATCCATCTAAGGAAAAAGTGAACCCTGGAATGGGCAATATTAGTATGATGTATTTTACATGCAAAGCTATATTTAAATAGCTATTAATAATCACACTGGCCTCCTGGAGACAGATGATGCAGACCACACATATGGTAAGAGGAGTTCTAAAGAAAAATTGGTTGGAGAAAGAAAACCTAACTTAGAAGGTATCCATGACAATAGTGGTAATGATGGTGTATAATTTTGAAAGTGGTAGCCATGAAAAGTATATCATCTGGAATGATTTTGGTGAGAGGAGTTTTATACTAAAATCTTGAGGATGAGAATTCTAAGCAGAAATAAAACCCCAAAGATCTAGAGTATCTAATACTAAATACTAAAGAAATACTACCTAGTTGATTGAAGTTGGTTGGTTTAGTTTGGTCTTATTGTTGTTGCTGCCTTTACTTTATTTAATGCTACTACTTTACCCTATGATGACTGAGAACTCACTATGTAACTCAGGTTGGCCTCAAACTCAAAGCATTGGTATTAAAGGCTTGAGTGGCAGCACATTTAGAGACCAAAAATAATAGCACATGATGGGGTACAGTGACAAAGGGAGACAATGAAAGAGACATGGTTTGGACAGAAAAATGCTTGTGGGAAGGGCATATGAAGGTGGTGGCAGTGGAGAGAGGACTGTCTTCTGGATTATGTGTACCAGTCACTCTTAGGTACCCTCAGATTCACACTATGATCAACTAATCTCAGATTCTTTTTCCACAGTGTTGTGGGTGTTTTCTCTTGAAGCTCATTTCCACAAGTCCTTTCTCAAATACTTGAAATCTATATCCACTCACATAAAGCCAGTTGGGCTTGAAACTTTTTGGCACAGGGCAGTTAATTACTAGTGGGTATAAAATACTGATAATCATCCTCCACGTTTCCTTGTAGGACTGAAGAGTCATTTATCCTTAGGAGATTTCTTGCATGATGTAGTTAAACCTACGTGATTTTGTCTAAAATTGCCATTTTCCTTAGCATCTTATATTTTACTATCTTTTCCCTAAAACCAATAGTGAGAGATTTCCCAAGTGGATTTCTAAAAATTGTAGGGGAAACATTAATCCTTACTTCAGTTTTTACTTTCAAAAGAACACAAACTGAAATGGTGCAATTTAGCAATCAACTGGTTCATCACAGGAAGTGAGACAGAAGGATGAGGACCAGAAGCTGGTTTTCTGGTTCTGCAGCTTTAGAAGCACCACTGTGGGTAAATGTATAGTTCATGTGTTGAGTGAGCACTTCCCCCGACTGTGGGTCACTGTAAAGCTCATATGCCGTGTAATATTGGGGAAATGTTTGAACTGGGATGCATCTGTAGGAGATAGCAGTCCATGCAGCTTCCCCTTTACTGATAATGAGTGGGGAATATTGCTATTAAAGCATTGCCATGTTTCCTGTTAGCTGCTGGATATAGCTGATGAAGAGAAAAAATACAAGTCCCAACTCAGGACAAACACATTACTAAATACTCAATACTAAAGAAATACTAAAGAAAAACTTTGCTACAGATAAAAGACTGTTCGCGTTAAATACCAGGATTGGTAGGTGATTATAAAAGGAACAGTTCCTTACAACAAACTGGATTTCTTGTCTTAGCAAACCCTCAAGTATCAAATTGGCTTCTGAACAGAATGTATATCTGGACTTGCCATATCCTAATAGACAAGTTCTCAAAAGACAGACAAAAGAAACATTATACAGCAAAGAGGGATTCTTTGCCAATGTGATAAATTCAAAAATCTGGATATATAAAGCTTATTTTCAAAGGCTTTCTTGGATCCTACAATTGTTTGAACTCCTGCATATTGTAGGGATTTCCACACAAGGTGGAGGCAATGAGATGATGAAATAGAGAGAAGCTTGAAGACATTGTGGAATGTTGATTGCAATAACTCATAAGTCACCTGAGAAAATAATTAATTTCTTCCTCTTTGGTTCTATTTTGATTTGTGGTTTTAAAGTTATTATTTAAGTACATAGTCAGAGAATACTCACCAACCTGTTGAATAATCTATGACCAGAAGCAAAAACAAATTTTTGTTTTCTTAAGTTGTTTCAGTTGTGTATTTTGACACAACAAGAAAAATAGTCATTAATTATTTCACCATTACTTAAAAAAACACTCATGAAAACTGGAGTGGAAAAGAATTTCAGGATATTATTTATACATGATTAGTGTTTTATGTATTTTCCTTTCAAGTTCATAATTCTTCTAGTGCAACCTTTTTTCACATTCCCTTTTCTTGTTTCTTAGTGCCAAGATTCAGAAAATATAAGCAAGTGTGTAAGGAGGAGTAGAGTGAAATGCTGTCATTAGTACATGACATAACTAACACACTCATGAACAGTTGTCATGGTGACTCCACAAGACCTGTAGAGGATCTGTTGGCTAAAATTTGGACATAGATGGGGAAAATTATGTCTAAGCCCTACTTCTTAGTGAGGAACTATTTATTGGTTCCACGAGAAGAAGAATCATTGTCTTTTGAATATGTTCTCACAATAGCTTTCCCATTTTCTAGTGAGTGGTCTTGCTATACACATGGTCATATGGGAAGAGCTAATTGGACTTATTAGGTTGATTTGCTTCACTTATGATTTTACAGCAGCTATGGCTAGCTGCATAAGAGCTGCAGAAGATCAAACCTGTCATCATTCTGCATCAAAGAGATGTAGTTTCTGGTGGAGGGGAATCAGGTTTTTTTTTTACTGCTATGTCAGCAGTTTTCCTATGGATAGGTTTATAGTCAGAAGTATATGGAAGCAAAAATTATAGTGCATGAATAATTAAATAAAACTCATTTTAAAATTTAAAAGAAGACAAGAAATTGAGGGGGTTAAGAATGTAGGAGTGAGTTCTGGAGCAATCAAAAGGAGGAATTGAGGTATAGAAAGGTAAAGAGTGAATTTTGGAGCCATTGAGGGGAGGAGTTAGATATGAACATATTTAAAACATAATGTATAAATTAACAAAGAATTAATAAAAATAAAAATAACATGATGTCAGGAAGGGAACATAATAGGGAAATATGTGGAGTTGGAATAAGGAAATGGAAAATAGATATGGCCATATTTTATTGTCTACATGTATGATTTCTCAAGAATAAAGAAACAATTAAAAACTCTTTGTCTATGGTAAGAATTTTTATTAGGATGAATCATATTACTTCATTTTTGAAGATTTTTAATATAACACTAGAAAGTTTTTGATAATTATAAAATGGTTTTCATGTAACACAAAAATTATAATGGGAGTATATTCTCTAGCAATGATGAGATGTATCCTTAGATTGTAGTTATTACTATTGCTTGTATTTGATCTGCTGCTAAAATTTTAGTTTTCATATTCAGCTTTTTCTTCCCCATTTGCATGATTTATATCATTTCTCTGGTCTAGTTACAATATATTTACTACTTACAGGAAAGTCATTATAAAGTTTTGTATTTCTCTTTAACCTCTCAAATGATACAAGTGGAAAAATAAGTGATTTAAAAGCACATAAGAAGAGAAGGAAGTTTGGAGAGAGAAAAGCTAGGGTATAGAGTTGATGAATCAAGATATGTTCTATCGATTAGTAGGTGCAGAGGTTCTTAGCCAGCTGGCCCCGCTTCATGTCACAAGCCAGTTGGATAAATAGCAGTCTACCAGACATATGGAGAGCGCTGCGTCCTTTTCATATTCACCTTTTGGGAGGCTGCTTTAAGGGTTTGCAAGAATCTTAGGCAACACAAAAATTCCACTAATCTGTCATCTCTGTGCACCTCTGATTTTAAGGTTTTTTTTTTCAATAAAAATCATATAACTGTATAAGCAGTCTCTAAGTTATTACAGATATGTGAATACCTGGAAATCATTGAGTAATGAACTTCTTCTCCTACAGACTTTGTAAGCTTCCTTTTATGGTCCCAGAACTAAACATGGTACTTTACGCTCATGCTCACATCTCAAAAGTATGCCATAATTTGTTGTGGTATTTTCCCTTAGCAATAATTCAATCTTTACCTATGGCTGGGAATTGAAACACACAAATCTTTTGCTTTAAACAGTCTTTTAATCTCCATTAAGCAGTCTTTTTAGTTTTGTTTTCTCTATCTCCCCATGTAAGCAAAACAATTTTATTGCTTGCTACAATGAAAGTATAATTGTATCCAAGGCATAAATATATCAGTCAGCAATAGTCTCACTTCTTATGCATCATGGAAATAGAATATATAATATTCTTGCTAGAAAAGATTTATAAAAGAGAGAGTTCAGCCCAAGAGAAAGAGGTACAATTAAATATTTGAATAGAATGTGTCTTTCAACACAAAAGTGTAAGCAGATAACACTTTTTGTTATAAATGCCATGACAGTAATATTTAAATGTTAATTTTATGTAGCTGGTGAAACCCATGTCACTGGTCACATTGTTCCCTAGGATGTTTTCCTTTGGGTATAGTCTCAGCAAGAAGAAACAAAAATGACAAGGGATATTCAGCTAATAATTCTAGCATTCAGTGACTTTGATTTAAATATGTTTCCCCTCCAGGAATAGCGCACTGGAGAAAATAAAGAAACATTGACTGGCCTGGTACCTGCTAGTGGGGATTGTGATAGGTGAAAAATGGATGGAACCACTAAAAATTGATTACTCCCCTCCCAGGTGTAATTTATAAGGAACTGTTACAGCTTTGCTGTTGCAGATTGCAATTTACTAAGAGAATGGCAGTGTTCACAAAGCAACAAGCATTGTTCACATATTATAACTGTAACCCAGGGTACATAGTTCTGTGTTTGCTCAGTCCCAGTGCAGGCCTTTAGGTAAAGATTAGAAAACTGTGTGTGGAAATGAAATTTTGTTGCCTAGTCTGTGGCTGACATTGTCTTTCATCTTCTGGTGAAGGTTTTTGTCTTAAGAGACCTCTAGTCTAGGCTTCTTCATAAGTCCTTTCTCCATCAATGCTACTGCTTAGCACCTTGTCTAGGACACCCATGCCGTTTGTGGAAGGATTCAAGAATAATTCTTTTCTGTCTTTCAAGTAGTGGAACTCTTAGATTTTTGAGATACTTGGAACACTGTGTTGAGATCTTAAACCTGAAAAAGCAAACCCCTGTTCTTTGTACAATACAGAAAGTCTGCTGCCTTTGAGTTTCATCATTATCTTTCTTCCAGTACTTCTTCAGCTTCACTAATAGGAAGCGCTATTCAAGCGTTTTATACCACCATACCACTGCACCCCGAACTACAGTCTTTCTGAACATCTAAACGTTAGAATAAAGAACAAACAAGATGAGCAATGAATTTTATAACAAAAAGTGACTTCATTGACTATTCAACCACCAACCACCATACAGAGATAGAATTCAAACCATGGTTCACACAAAAAAATCCATCATGGTAAAGTAGACTGACATTTAGATTTTTTTTTTTATTGCTGTGGCCATGGAAACCTGAAGCTGTTTTTCCAAAATAAATTGCTGTATTCACTATTTTAAATCTCAATTTAATTTAAGTTGGAAGCACAGATGGTAGCAAAAGATGGCAAAAAGAGTTAGGAAGACCAAGGAAGCATGAATTTTATCTGCTAATTTTCAAATAAGATCACCCAAGAGATCCCATGGTATCTTCTCTCAGAGTAGGATGCACCCCAGACACTACAGAAACCCCATAGACTATTGCCAAAAATTCCCCAAACAAAAGCCAAGGGTACAGACCAACTATTTAAACAACTAATACATATATTCAAATATGTAGCAGCAGAAATATAAAACAGAGAATCCAGTTTTTCCTGGTTCTAATTTTTAAATTCAATTCGTTAGTTTGGGTCTAATTGGGACATGATGATTAATATAGGTCCTGTTGAGGCCCCATCATTTGCACTACAAATTAAGGCAATTGAGAAAGAAGTCAGTACTGGAGGAAATGAAACCTTGATGATACCTCTCAGTATCTATAGGAAACAAAGGAAATGTGGGACTTTCCATTCCTAGGGGAATGAGAACTATGAGAAGACCCTGCAAAAATAAATGGAGGAGTCAGAACTCTGTGACCCCTTATTGTATGAAACACACTTTTCCTTGACTTCCCTCCCCAAAAGGAGCTTGGGTTAAGCCTTACATTGTGTGGGAGGGATGGCAATTTTGTCAAGTAGCTCTGGCAATGTTGATAACAAAAGCATGGGAGGACGTATTTACCGGATGCTTTAGATGGATCTGAAAAGTACATATGACAACAACCTTTTATCAAATATAAATAGTGCTGGGTCTTATTGAGAATGATTCCAGCAATATATCATATCATGAAACTTTAATAAATGTTTTAAGGTCATACCTTAGATTTCTTAAAGTTGATTTTTCACTTAATATAATTATGAGAATGTCATATTTTGTTTATATATTTTATGTATTTCAGCATAAAATTGAGTTTGAAAGGGGACAAAGTTTACTTAATTTCAGAGATCATTTTATAGGAAGGTGTTCATATAAATAATGGGGATTTGAAAGTAATTTTCTATTTTATATTTTGAGACTGGGTCTCTTTGTGTAGCTCTGAATGGCTCAAAACTATGTAAACCAGACTGGTCTTGAACTCCAAGAAATCTATCAACCTGTCTGTGCATTCCAAGTGCTGGAGTGCTGGGATTAAAACATGTGCCTCCAGGCCTGTTCAAAGGTAATTTCCTACCACAGCAACAAAAAGACGTGGAGCCAGGAGATGTTTCCCTTCCTCCTCATCTTCCTTTCTTTCATAATTCTCTGGCTTTCTTTTATAGTGAGAAAGTCTCGCATACAGACACCCTGCCAGCCTATTGTACAAACAAATGTTCTCTCTTTTATGAGAAGCCCTTGTGGTCATGATGAGGGAACACAAAAAGCCTTGGAAATGGGAGAGACTGGGTTTTCAATACAGATATGAAAATAGAGACCATATACAGCAAGCCAAGTCAGAAAAGAATAGTTCACAAAGTCTTTCTCTTAACTTCCTTCCTGAAATGTGTGTGTGTGTGTGTGTG